>JALIZH010019508.1:0-22511 GCA_030522465.1 Rhipicephalus appendiculatus | reverse complement strand
AGGTCGTCGGATTACATTTTGTCCAGGAATGCCTTATTTTGCGGAGTGATGACAGGTTTGGCCACGGTCTTGGTGTCAGGGGTGAAAGAAGAAATTGTACATTCCTCCAGGGTGGAAAGTTCGGCTAAGGTGATGCCTTGAGGAAGAACTTGGGTCGACGTGGAGAAGTTGAGAACAGGAAGTAGCGCCGTGTTGTTAGCAACAACCACTATGATATTTGGAAGTGCGATGTTGTGGGTAAGGGTCAAATCAATGAGGGGAGCTACCAGATAGTCTCCATCAGGAACTGACGGAAATGGCGACATAGGGACGTACATAGCAGCCTGGGGCGGTAGCCGTAGAGACTCCACGGATAGTAGCCGAGTGCGACTTGTAGAACCGACATCGGAGCACAAAGGCAACTCGAGCCGTAAAATGCCGGTGGAACAATCAATGAGGGCAGAGTGGGCGGTTGGGAAATCAATACCAAGAATGACATCGTGTGGGCAAGCGTCGAAGACTGCAAAGAGAACGGAAGTGTGGTGGCCAGCAACAGTAACGCGGGCAGTGCACATACCGAGAACGGATGTTCGGCTTCCGTTGGCCACTCGCACTGTAGGGAACATAGCAGGTGTGAGGACTTTCCTAGGCGGGATCGAAGCGTAGAGCTCATAACGGATACTTGGGCACCAGTGTCAATGAGAGCAGTAACGGCCAGGCCATCAAGGAGCACCCGATGTAAATTGCATCTTGAATTAGTAGTCGGCTGAGGGTTTGCGGTCCGCGTCGTCAATGCAGCGCCACCTCCAGGAGCTGCACTCATCAGTTTCCCGGGGGAACTCCAGAATAAGCCGGTGACGGAGAGCGGCGGCGCAGAGGGGAGCGTGACTGGCGACCCTGAGGTGACGGCGAGCGGCTAGACCAATTTCTCTGGGCGACGACGTCGGAGTAGGACGGTTCGGAGCGTAGAGATGAACGGCGAGATGGGGGTTCTGAAGGCGGTCATCCGGGAAAGTGGGTTGCGGATACTGTCCGTGATCCTGACGGCGGTCATTTGGAAAGCTTGGCCGGGAATACCATCTGTTCCGGCAATGGCGGGAAATGTGCCCAACACGAGAGCAAGAAAAGCAGATAGGTCGATCGTCTTGCGTGCGCCACTCAGGTGGATTTCGGTAGCGTGGTGGGAACCTAGGAGCCGAGGTAGCAGCAGCAACAAGCGGAGCGGCGGGGTGGTCAGCGTTGTAGGCTGGAGTGCACATGGGCTGAGGCGTGTGGCTGCTAGTTTTAGGAACTAGGACGCCCATGTTGGCAAACTCCTGACGCACGACGGCTTGAATCAGCGAGATAGTTGCCCAGTTGTCTTGCGCAAAGGGCTGATAGGTAGCGGGTGCCATAGCTTCCAGTTCCTGGCGAACAATCCTTGCAATGTTCGCGGAACCCGCGGGTGGACGGGGCGTCGCAGGATCTTCGCAGGAAGAAGTCGCAGTGGTGTTCGGAAGTCTCGTGAAACGGTGGGTAATTCTCCTGCTTTTAGCCTGCTCGAAGCGTCGACATTCGGAGATGATGGAGTCGACAGTGCTGCAGTTCTTACACATTAGAATGTTAAAAGTATCGTCAGCTATGCCTTTCAAAACATTGCTGACCTTGTCGACCTCCGTCATGTCTTTGTCAGACTTACGGCACAGTGCCAGTACGTCTTGGATGTATGCGACGTACGACTCCGTCGATGATTGAACTCGCGACGCGAGTTCCTGCCTGGCTGCCATTTGACGCGCAACTGACCGACCGAACAAGTCGCGGAGCTTCTGCTTGCAAACGTCCCAGCTGGTTAGTTCGTCTTCATGCGTCTCGTACCATGCGCGTGCTGTACGCCTGAGGTAGAAAATAACATTTGCCAGCATAAGCGTCTCGTCCCACCTGTAGTGTTTGCTGACGCGCTCGTATAAGACGAGTCATGGCTGGTTCACGGTAGCGGCACGGCGGCTCGCCGTTTGACGTTCTCAGGCCGCCGTGCGCGGGCTGTTTCGTTCGCGCACGTCTGCCGTTCTTTGCCGTTCGGAGAATAGGTCCGAGACCCATTTTCGTGCCGTTTTCCGTTTGCCGGAAAGTGACGTGGCCAATCAGCGACGGAGGAGCTCCATCGGTGAGCCGCGTCGACTGCTTTCGGCTTTCCCGTAGTCCGCGTCTGCTCCGGGACGCTTCGAGCTGCTTGCTTCTTGCTCGGCGGTTCTCACGCTAAAAGTGCGAATGTCGTCCGCGTCGTTGCCCGGCATCGTTCCAGCAGTTAAAAGAGCGTTTTAGTTTGTCTGGCATTGAAAAACGCGCAGCGTTAAACCGAAGAACATGTCAAGAAGCTCGCGCCTGGACAAGTGGCGCCAGCTATCCAAGATTAGAAACAACTGGCAAACGCGTAATTTATGCCCTCCGAGATTCCGGAAGCGCCCAACGTTATTCGCTAAGCCTACAACATCCATTATTTGTGTATGGCTCTCAAAAACGGTGCCGAATCGATTCGAACACACTGTTGTCGAAGCTTGAGGACATGAGTCTAAAGCGAATGGAAGCATCAGTTCGCAGCTCACAAGCTAATGAGCGCACGGCGGCCGCTTGATAGATTCGAGGTGATCAACAGCTGGATTCGGAAGTGCAGCCATTTTTTTCGGAGGCCCGAATGCCCTCGCCGGCGGAGCTTGCCGTGCACTTTGAACAGCTCTCTCGCGGGCGGCGCCGGCCGACGGTCTACGGCACCGCGCCGTTACGACAGGCTTGCCGCCACCGTGAACCAGGCATCATTCTTCGACGTCGGTGCTGTCCGTGCCGCAAAACGTGCCAGGGTCGAGAAGATGAGAAGGGATCACAGGTGACGGAGCTGGCGCGGACTGCGCAGGCTGCGCGCCGTTGTCAGGCATCGCGGCTGGACAAAGGTGGCGTCCACTGCGGAGATCCAGAGCCGGGTTGTTGGAAGACCCGCAGCCTCCACCAAAGATGTTACGGGGAAGATTTATTCGGTGAGAGCCGATCTAGGTAACGCTCCACAGGGCGCACAGGAACGCAAGCCAACAAGGCAGCTCGAGGGTCTAACCCACAACAACAACGTCGTCGTCTTCCTCCAATGGATATCCTTTCAGCGCCTGTACCGGAGTGACATTTCCATACGCGTGACAATATTACTGGCACGTCTGGCTAAGGCAACCCTGAAACCGCAGCAGAGGATGGTTACGTTACGTCCTTACCTCATAACAAGATTGATTCATCGCTTAATCTTGGCCCCAGTCTCATCAAAGCTGCTAAAGTCACTCGACATGATGGTCAGGTCAGCGGTGAAACTGGTTGAATCTTCCACTGGACGCAACACTTGGCTTTTTCTACGCCCACATCCCTGAGGATGGTTTAGGCGTAATGTGGCTGAGGACTGCTATTTCGGAAATGCGGCTGCGACGTCTGGGTTCTTTGTTAAATAGCGACCACTATCAGTGTTCGGTGGCGGCAAGTAAAGATTTTGTGAGAAGGGTGATCAGACAGGCAGAGAGCTTGGCCGTCTTCAGGGGGGACTTCATTTGGAGTTTGGCGGTTGCACGAAGATACTGGACCAGACTATTCCACTCAAGCTTTGACGGCAGACTTCTGGCGCGGTGTTGAGTGGCAAAAGGATTGACGGCGTGGCTTGGCGAGGGAAAGACGTTTCTTAAAGGAAGAGAGTATGTCGACCTCGTCAGGTTTCACATAGCCGCCGTCCCCAACCTCACCCGACTTAAGCGTGGGCAAGATGCCGGTAAGAAACGCTGAGCAGGTTGTGACACAGATGAGTTCCTGGGGCATGTCCTGCAGCGGTGCCACCGGACCCATCACCAGAGGATACAAAGTCATGATAGCATCCTTGGATGCCTGGCTAGGCGACTGCGAGAAAAGGACTGGCACGTTAAAGAGTAGCCTCGCTACAGGACGTCTCAGGGAACGAAGATACCTGACCTCGTGCTCTCAAGGGATCACCAATGTGTGATACTAGATGTCCAGGTTGTGGCGACACGAGTTGACCTGTCTGAGGCACACGAACACAAGAGGAGGAAGTATCTTGTTCCCGATATGTTGATGGAGATCACTTCAGCCGCCGGGGCGTCGTCCTGCCCGACAGTATCGTCTATCACCCTGACCTACCGGGGGACTTGGGCAGTGGAATCGGCTGCAATTATGTTGGATATTGGACTTGGAAGGGAAGACATGAAAATAGTGTCAATCCGATGTTTGCAGGGAGGTCTGCGTGCGTTCAGGGTGCACCAGCGGTCGACGTCGGTCCGCAACCGGCATCCACCAACTCGGGCTCGGGAACTATATTCTCCAAGCTGCAAACGCGGCACTTGGCAGTTGAGGCCCAGCTACCAGACGAGTCCATCTGCCCTTTCAGAGTGATAAGTTTTCGTCGTTGTTCCGGATAACTTCGTTGACGGCATCATGCGGAGGTTCCGCAAGGCACGTCTTCCACTTCTCGCTCAGTACCATAAAAGTTTAGTGGCAAAATGCATGTCCAAAAAGAACTATATTTTACACATTGTCATGGTACAAAACGAAAACTATGCAACTTACTATAAAACTGATTACATATTTGAAATGAGCATAAAAGCCTATCTATACGGCAAAAATTTCATTTCCCTAGGCTACAAATTAAAGAAACTTTTTTTTTTTTCGAGGAGCATCTCCCTTTAAGCCACATTTGCCGCGGTACACCTCTGCTATGCGGAAAAACGTACTATGATTTAGAAGGGACTTCCAGTACTCGCTGTCACAGGACGTTTGCACCTACATTATCATTCAGCGTTTGCTTGCTTAGATACATTTAAAGCCAAGCTCTTGTATCCGAAAAATCACAGTATTCACACACACCTAACATTTCGGCTGGGTGAACTGCAGCAATAGTCTTTTTTTGAAGGGACAGAGTGATGCCTTATTCAATGGGCTCTTTGCCCTGTTCCCCCCCCCCCCCCCCCACTTGTTGCATTCAAATTATCTGTGAATCAAAGAGTTCAGTCGAATATTATTCTAGATACTCTTTTTTTCTATGCAAAGCATGTCGGTGTCTGGTCCATTTGGAGCTTTCTAATAAGCTTTCAAGTGGTGGAAAGAAAAAAGAGGAGAAGGATACGCACAGCCATTTTATCGTCACAACCAGTGAGAGGAAGGGAAAGAGGTTGTTGATAGTGTTAAAACACTGGACGTTCTCTTTTCAAAGAATTTAAGTGGAACGAACATATAGACTACCTGTGTTCTCAAGTTGCTTCGGCAGTTGGCGCAATAACTCGACTACGAAATATGCACTCTGAAAAGATCAATGTTTTACTTTATAATTCAATGGTACTTTCCCTGCTTCAGTATTGCCATCTTGTATGGGGTAGCACAGGTACTACCAACATGACCAAAATACAACGATTACAAAAAATAGCTATAAGCAATATTGCAAATTTACCTTTTAATGAGCACACGAAAGAGTGGTTTGCACAGTATAATATTCTCCCAGTGTATCAACTATATAACAATAGATTGTTAATTTGTTATGCATCATCTCTTAAGCACAATGACACATATATCGCTGACCTTGCAAACCTACATTCAAATAAACACATACAACGTACAAGAAACAATGAATTATGCCATATACCCACCCCACGAAGAGTCTTTATCTTATACCCTTCCGCATTTATTAAATAGGTTACATCAAGAATCATTTGACCCGTTTTCTTACTCAAGTAATGCAATCAGTTATTATCGAAAATGGCTAAATGAAGTGTGCAGACATTACATGCGTTATTGTGAACGGTATATTATGTAATTAATAATATATTTTGCGCTGCAATGCTAGTTCTGTTTAAAAAGTATGTTTGATTTTTTACTTTGCTATTGTTTATCTTATAGTGTCACTTTATATTTGTGTTAGAGCAGATTGTGTAATCTTTTTCTTTCTATATTGCAATGTATCCTTTACTGTATTTTCGAAAACAGTATTGCAGACCGTGCGCTATGTACAATGTATCCACCATGGATCCACCCACATGCCGCGCCATGCCAAGAATAAAGGGGGCAGGGACCTGTCAAGCCGTAACCGCGGCTTTTAGTCCCACCTCCTTTCTCTTTCAAAGGAAAGAGATAAAGCTTGATTGATTGATTGATTGATTCAAATGATGTTTCTTTGCTTAAGTGTAATACAAACATCTTATACAGCAGACGTTTTTTGCTGTTGTTTCACCTTCACCGTTGCAACATGGCTTTTGCCTTAGATCTGCAATCTGACTTTCAGCTGGTTACAATCCTCTGCGTGGATGAATTCGGCGCAGGATTTCCTGTGACCTATTGCATCACAAATCGGATGGATAGGAAAGCCATGGGAACAGCTTTCCGAGCTGTGAAACCAAAAGCTGAGGAAATTTTCCACAAAGGCTTTCACGACTGACGATGCTCCGTCATTTTTCAACGCCTGGACAGAAGTGATCGGGCCCCTAAAACACAGACTTCTGTGTGCCTGGCATGTAGACAACAGCTGGAGGGAGAGCCTCGATAAATACATTACGGACAAGAGCCTGTAGGCATTTACGTACAAGGTATGTTGCTCTTTCATAAGTGGTATCATTTGAAAGTTAACTGAAAAAAAAAGAATAGCCCACAAGTACGGCTGCTGACATTACGCTTGCTTCGAACATTACGTAGCCTAGAATATTTAGTACTTCGAGCTAGCAGGAATTTGTTTTGCCAGTGACCGTGAAAGACATGTAAACGAATGGCTACTGTGGTGCTGTCTGTTGTTACACAACTGCCAGCAGTGTTTGCTGTCTTCACGGAGCTTGAAGTACTTGCTTGAATTGCACAAAAACATGGTTTTGTTGAGGCCACAAAAAAAAAACTATTGTACCTGTTCATTTGAAACATTTTCGTGGTGTACTATGAACCGCATGCCTTGAGAAATTCAGTGATGTGATTTCTGCGCCTATTGCGCCAAACTGCACCAAGAGGTGGAGCTTGCTACATCCTGATACATATTGGCAGAAATAGCATTATTTGCTCCAAGTGCACGCCAAGACGTCATGTTTTGCGGTCTTTGAGGGAGAAAAAGAAACACAACAGACGCTCAAAATATATGCTTAAGTAGCCGTTGTAAAGTGGTCTTTGACGCAAACAGGTGAGAATTGTGTAGTTCTAAAATATCTGTCGAGGCAAACAACTGCATACTCTTGATTGAGCTAACGGTAATGAAGCAAATCGAAGTTGTCACGTAGCTCTTCATTGACCTTACAATAACGTTCATGGCTAACCATCATTTGTGCTACAACTTTGGCCGTTGTGAATGGTATTGCCCAGCTGCAACGACATGCACACAGTGTCTTGTAAATGGTGACTTGAGCACTAAAGTGCATGCTCTACCGTTAACTCTTGCTTTGTGCAAATAGATTCCAGAATACCATATCACATCAACAAGCAGGTTGTACGAGAGCTTGATGTACTAACCGAGACAGCAATGCCGGGTAGACCGGAGACTGGAGTTGCTACGTATTGTGGCAGACTCGCAGCGTAAATAATTGTCTTGATTAAAGTGTGAAGTTTATATGCTCAACTGTATTGTATGTCCAGACTCAAATGACCCATTAATTTCGCATGTTGAGTTTTCTGGCCGGGAGGGGGGAGGGAGGACCCTGCCAAACAGTACTAAAATATGTTTAGGAAACACTAATTCGCTCAAGAATTTATCCTGAAAGCATGGTGCCTCTTTACTGCTAACCTAAACTACGTGAGCGAGCAGAATTTAAAGGGGGTACAGACACAAAGGTTTGCCGCATTTTTTTTGTTTTGGTGTCATATAAATGAAAGGCAAAGCCCTCGAGAGCTAGAAAATGAACTGGTGAGAACGAGTGCACCCTGAAAAATAGAACCAATGGAGAATTGTACCCTCAAATAGAGCAAAATGTTTTTTAAAAGCTGGTTTCAGTTCCTAACAACTTTCAGTTCCTATGGAAACCAAACATTATGATACAGTATCAGTTTTTTATCATGTACTTCAGCAAGATATGATGCAGAAGCGACCATTTTTCATGTATTGGTACCTGACTTCATCGCAACTAGCTATAATGGTGGATGAAGTCATAAGAATTCATACTGTAGCCTGACATCATGCTAGTGTTGATGTCAGTAGGTGAGCTATGTGAAAATTGAGTTCAATGCCAAAATAAAATATCTTATCGGCAGAGCTTGAGCTTTGCACTTGCTGAGAGCAATATCTGTATACAGGAGATTTGTATGGCAGAGTAAAGTCACGTTTAAAAATTTGGGTCTAAACCCCTTTAAGGTTGGCATCAGAAGTAGAGATTGGAACACCATATAAAACCGTATGGTATAACCTGTTGCGTCGCATCCCACAGTGCACTGTGTACACTTAC
Organism: Rhipicephalus appendiculatus; assembly: GCA_030522465.1. Classification (NCBI taxonomy): domain Eukaryota; kingdom Metazoa; phylum Arthropoda; class Arachnida; order Ixodida; family Ixodidae; genus Rhipicephalus; species Rhipicephalus appendiculatus. The sequence continues at coordinate 14,118 of JALIZH010019508.1, read as the reverse complement.
ATGTGTTTACCTGTCCTGAAGTGTGTAATGCTGTCAACAGCAGCAAAGAAAACAAAAAATGTTACCAGCAGTCACGTTTTCAAAATGCAGAGGGAATGCAAGGACCACAAATTTTTCAAGGGTAATGAGCAGATGGTGCCTGTGGCCTAGAAGTTTCAAAAGTAGCTAAGCTCAATTATTAGTTTACTTTAATGTGATCTCTAAGAAGCCTTGCTTTAAAAAACCATGTGAATTCATTATCCTGTAAAAAAAATTTTCTGTAAACACGCATCAACAGATCATTGCACCACACAAAATTATGCCACTCACACGAATGTTTATGCATAGACATGTCGCTGTACATATAACAAATGTCATTTGATGTGTTAATATTATTCATGTTGCCTAGTTACGAAAAGAAACTTGCAAACATAAAATGAAAGCGCAGGTTTACTGTGGTGTGTGCACTGCATTGTTTTTTTTTTGTCTCGAGCATTACTACCTGTAGAGCTACTTTACTGTTATTTGCTTTTCCCTATGTAAAGTTTTTAGGTAGCAGTTATGACTACACACAAATTGTGAAACGCCTAAGGAGACAAAAATAGGCAATTTCTTGAAGACATGTACACACTTTTCTTCTTCAGAAAGCTTTGGTTCGAGCTAGAATCAACTAGTCGAATGTGCTACTTAGAACATACCTTAATAGCTTCTCGGGATTTGGATGCCAAAACCACGATATGATTATGAGGCAGGTCGGATTGAAATGGTCAGGAAATTTCGATCATCTGGGATGCTTTCGTGAAGCGATTACTTTGACATTCTGAGTTTTTATGCTTTTCGCTGCCATTAGCCATCTGCTGTTGGTCAAAAGGCGCAGCCTGGAAATTTCGACCATAATATGAAGGTTAATGGCGGTGAAAGGCATAAATAAGTCACGGAATGACAAAGGAATGCCTTTGCGATAGCACTGCTGGTGTTCTTTCATTTCCAGTGACATCGCACAGCGCATGGGCCTGCTGCATTTTGCCCTCATTGAAATGGAACCACCGCGATCTTCGGATTAGCTCCCGAGCACCGTTACTACACCACAATGGAAGACCATACCGCAAAATGTTTTTTAGACGCAAAATGTTTTTTAGAAATGTTCCATATATTTGACAATGTATCAAATATATGGAACATTTTACGCAATCAACCTTTCAGGTCAGTTCATTTTTGGAAGAGGAGAGCTCTCATTACCGCATTCAGCTCTCATTACCGTACTATCCAAGAGGCAAGAGCTAATGAACGGTGCGCCGTCATTGCATTTTTTCCAAGTGCGTGAGCTGGGGGCGCATGTAGACGTCAGACTCTGGAGTTTCGCTGACACGTAGCGCCACCTGTCGGAGCAGTATTGGACAGTACAATGTCCGTCTCCCTTACACAGTTGGTTGTGCCAACAGGTGCAACTAGCGAGTGCGAAACAACGATTGAGCTAAATATTGCGTGTGTTTGCGCATTTAACACTCAGAAAACAAGCTACGAAAAAGAGCTACGTTAGTCTGACGTCTATTGTGTTTGTGTGAAGATCCCCACCTCTCTCTTGCTTAACTCTGCCTTTTGTACTGCCTTGAATCACATGGTGTGGTAAATGTTCGAAGCAGTGCATATAACTGGCTCTTGCTCGAACAAAACCTTTTTCAATAAAAAGGGTGTACGCCTCCATGAAACTACCCGTTTTTGTGCTACATAGACGTTTCACACTTTGTGTAGACATAAATACCACCTTATGATTCATTTGCCCCAATTCTTACTTTACAGCGCTGAAACATGACATAAGATCCATTAGTGACTGAGTTTTTAATGGGTGTATGTTGCAGTTAATGGTTCATGCTAAGAAACTTTGTTGGAAGTGATCACAGATGTTGCTAGCCTCATTAATACAAAAATTAAATAAAATAAGCAAAAAGTGATATAACAGATTTAATACCTGACAAACCATGGCAAAATATTGCAGTGCTCTTTTCATATCGGACTGCTCTGCGTAAGCTTCGTTTTGTTCAAACTGAAAGCTTCCTCATACCAATCCATTTTGTTTTATTTCAACAGGGCTGCGACAGAGAAGTAGTAGAAACAGTTGATTCGCCTGGTTCACTAAGTGGCCTCAGAGGCAAAGGAAGTGCCACAAGCATTTGGAGCAGGGACTGTGTCACAATGGCTTCAGCTGCTATTGTAGAGCGCCTACAAGAGTCAGCGTTTGCAGAGCAAGTTGCACCACGGCTTCACTCGAGACTGAGAAATTTTGGTAAAGCTTGATAGTTCAACTCCCACTGTACCGCACGCAGCGCCCACGTGTTTGCATTTAAAAAGAAAATAGAACAGCAAATTCGCTTTACCTCGACAAAACGAAAACCTGTTGGCGTATCACAACGTATGGCAAAGTCAAGCGTGCCCGAACAGAAAGAAATTGCCGACATGCTGTGCAGTGCAAACAATGACGGGCGCCATACAGGTTTTGACCATACCTATGCTAAAACAACACAGTTATGGTCAACAGCATTCGCCCTGATGTTATTAATTTGTCAAATGTAAATTTGGCAGCTATGTGGCCTAAAGCCAAACACAGTAAGGAGCATTAAACATGTGTACATATGTATTGAAATTACGACAATGAATAGTAAGGTGCACAATGCAGAGAAGGGATCAGTCGCAGAAGTTTGTCGTGGATTTCGTGTAAAACTTTGTCGTGAGATGAACAATGCTCATTTGCTTTTGCCACTGCAACCTCACGAGGCGCTTTTTGTTTTGTTGGCTTACTAAATACAGCTAACAGCACATGGGAGAGGTTACAAGACAACTTGCTACATAGGTCCTAGCAAACCTCCGTGCTGTCATGTTTGTACTGCCATGTGTTTTGTTAGCTGGTTTTGTGCAACTGTCTCTATAGCAGATGTATATCTTTACGTTTTTTATACAGGTTTGTACCGTGGTTCACACTGCACTAGCTCAAGATGAAAAAAACGTGCAGGTGTATGTAATTATATAACATGATTTGCATCAGACATGAAGATACCTGCGCTATCGACGATATAGTAGGCATGTAGCAATGGTAATGCACCTCCTACCATACATTGATCGCCAGCGCTAAAGGTTTGTAGCTGCCCCAAATTTAGAGGGCGATGGCAGCCAGTTAAGGATCCGGGGATCCGGTTAAGGATCCAGGAAAGTTATTTTTTGGAACTCTCATAATCTTCACTGTCTTAGTATATAAGTATTGAGCCATTTCATCCCGCTTTGGAACAGCACACGCAAAGCCAGCTGCCATTTAAGTGCAATTTGCAGTGCGGGTGATCTGTGCACTCAAGAGGAGAGCCAGTGCAACCGCCACAGCAGGACTAGCTAAAAGAGGAGCCGTCTTTTTAACCTGCTTCCCATTTACCACCCTCTTCATCAAGATGCTATGTAAGCAGCTGATATGAATGCAAATTTTTCTTTGCATCAACGTTTCGCATCTTTAGACTAAACTACGAGGGGCTTTTACAAACTTTTATATTACACAATTACAGACACGCTACAGTTTTCAAGTTATCTATTAGTTTGAACCATAGAAGCTAGAACTGCCAGTGTTCCAATGTGTCTTGTAAACACCAGAGAGCATAATATGGAAGTCACCTATGCCCTCAGAAGTGTGAACAAGTTCGGAACTTGCTTTAAGTGGAGGAGCTAGTTCAAAATTCATGTACAGTTGTGTCCATGACCTGCACCATGTTTAGCTTTCTGCTTCAAAATGAAAATTTGCACATTGAAAAACTTTTTCTTTCAAATAACGAGCCCCAAATTCAAAATGTTCAATTTACAAAAGCAAGGTCTTGTTTCAAAAGCTTGTCAAGCTCTCTCACCTGTCATGAGCACAGCAACAAACAAAATCGACTTTGTTAACATGTGGTATTTGTATTGAGATTGAAGGGCATTTGCAGCGTGCGTTCTACTCATGTGATTTCACAACTGTTTTAAACGTTTCATGCGCTTTGTGTATGTTCAGATGTCTTGTTTGAATGTCTTTATGTCTGATTATAATGATTGATATGCAGTTTCCGTTGCTGCGTTCTACCTTATTTGTAGTTGTGCGATAAATGTTCAAGCTTTGCAGTGCTTCTATGCAGTGCTTACTCATCCTCAAGCTTTTTTTTAAGGGAAGCTGAATCACGTTAAAAATTATTTTGGAGTGCGCAATCACAGTTTGGTCGCGGCTGAATTCGGAAACCGATGTAAGTTCTCAAAGGTGAATGCGAACATCATTTTTTTTGCAAAAAATTAAACAGCACCGACGGTCGCAGGGCTTCCAGTGATGCTTAGCGAGCGCGGTGATGACATGTTCGGTATACCGCGTAATCTGCAACAGCAGCACTGTTTATGCATGGCATCCGCAATACCCTGCAACAACGGCACGCAGCCAACACTTGCAGTCACGGAGGCCATGGTTGAAGGTACGATAGTCTCTCGTTCACATTGCATTTGTTTTATAGATGACATTTACAGATGTCTCCTTGTGCTTATTTCTGCTACCTAATCCTGTAGCACTCACATTCATACACAAGTTATGAAACCTACAGACGATTAAGACAAGGAAAGCATAGAGAGCATTGTGGTTTCTGAACTATAATGTAAAGATTCTCACTTAAATTTAATTAAGTTAAGGTGGGTGACAAATCACCCTTTCCGTCAGTGGGATCTGAACCCAAAACCATTTAAATTACCAATGTCTCTTGTCGGCGTTCCTGGGTAAACATGAACTGTCAATCTCCTGTGGCTCATATCCTATTCCGCGGCCCGTGGTAAACGGGTATGTGCCGCACGTGTCTGCAGGAAAGGGTTTTGACGACGTACGCGACGGGATTTTCACGTTATACATGTTATGACCAGCCAGACGTATTCGTCAAAACGTCTTACCCTCCCATACTAATTTTGGCCTACCCCAAGTTAAGGAGGCGATCACGAAAGCGCCCAGACGTTGGCGGCTCGACAGATACGTAAATAGACAGGCTCAAAGTGCCTGTAGTCCTCAAAGAAATGCTTCGCATTTAAAAGGTTTCGGTTTCAGTTTCTTGCTCCGCGAAGCGCCATCTGCTTCTTGTAACATGCCGCGGCGGCTTCCTGTTTCGACTTTCGCATTCAAGTTTGCTTCTCAAGTTCGAAGGTCCATTGAAAGCACAATTAACACAGTACTATGAAATACATAAGTGTGCGGGTGGGTACGCTACAAGCATTACGGGCATCTGAAGAAAGACGATCGAGGATATTAGTGTAAATCTGAAACGTACGCAAGCTATTCATAACGTGATCAACTTTCTTGTTATCCTTGCTTAAACTCCATGCTTTATCGATTTACGGCAGCATACAATGCTCAATGTCATTTCTTGTGGGTATGATAAATGGTTAAATGAGCACACTACAGGGGTATATTAAGAAAAATCAGCGCGAACACGAAATAGCCACAAGACGAGAAGGACACAGTACGAACGCTGACGTTTCCACTACCGCGACCGCCAACCCTCAACCTGCATTTGGGTTTCGAACTACTTTGCCGTTTTCGGCACAGTAACTCATTTGATGATACGCATAACTCGCTATCTAATCAGCACGTCGGCTTTGTTGTTCTTCGTCCTACATGTGATTATGCATTCCGAACGTCCACCTACTACCTTGCCATCGGAGCACCTCGCGTGTTGATATGGTTCGCTGCCTGTTGGGATACTGTGAGTGTTTTTTAAGTAACGTGAAGTGAAGAAGTGCGGTATTGCTGAAGCGCTTAAAGGGGCCCTGCGACACTTTTCCAATTAGCCATGGAATGGGTTCACTAAAGGAGCTTATGGCCTCACGAATTCACCGCCGCAAAAATTTTTATAATCTCTCCACTACGATCGGAGTTACACAGATTTGTCGCACGCTGCAACTGCGTTCTCTCTTCTCTCGTCCCGACGAAAGCGCTGGAAGATAAGCAGGGAGGGATGGCACGCGGGAAGAAAATACGCCTCGCATGCCTCGTGACCTTGAGCACTTTTTCCTTCTTTTTTTCTTCGAATGCGCGGCTTTTCAATGCGATCGCACGCGCGCGTGGACAAGTCGCGGCCTCCCGCGGCGGCCCCAGTAACGACCGAGCGCGCCATGCTCAAATCAGTCAATGGCTGATACTTGGCCTAGAACGTATGATTTTTGAGTCTGTAACGTCATTTGTCGAGAGAAGAGAAAGCGATTTTCAGCTGACTGAGAATTTATTTTAAATTCCAGGCCGCGTGCTGCGCTATAATATTTGGATCGTGTGTTCTTGGGGAGCCTCGACTACCGATCGGTAGCGTTTTCGGACCATTCTCAAAAAGTGTTGCAGGGCCCCTTTGAGCGAGAGTAGGGCTAGTTTTATACAAAAGCAGCGGTACGCGAGAAATGCGATTCTGCTTCTTAAATTCTGGACATTGACCTCTTTTTAAATCAGTAGTAGTAATAGAAATATTGTATTAGCATATCAGAGGCCAGGCGATTGGTGCAAAGTTCACATAAGAAGAGCCACTACTGGTATGCATCTATGAGATTATGTACAACTACTACTTGTAAGCGATAGTACACGCAGAAAAAAAATTGATGCACATTTTTTTAGGAGTAGTAGAACTTGCTGACCCCTCTGGCTTCAAGGACGAAGGCATGGCTAGCCTTTCAGGCAAACATTACCATAAAATCTCCTACTTTTCAACAGCGAAGGTGTTCGTAGTCGAGCTTTTCATGTCCGGCGTTGTGGTACAGCTGATAACGTGGCCTTGTATAGTGGCGAGTGAGCCTCGGTAGGAAGGGCAGGATTGCGTGTGCTGCGAGAGGCGAAGCCGAGGGTGTCGAGGGCGTGCTGCGAGAGGCGAGGGCGGAGGATGTCGAGGTGGGAACCTTCGAGAAATGCGCCAAGGCGGGGTGACGGTGAGGCGCAGTGGAGTGTAAAATAGCGTGTCAGTGTCAGAGTTTAGGAGTTTGCGCTTTCAAGATGGCGTGCATTTCTCAAATCTCCCGATTAGGAAGCCGCCTGACGTGAGTGTCAGCGAGAGTTGCCAGAAGGGGTATGTCGTCGCCGAGCCAACCACGATTTTTGCCGAAGCACGACGAGGCCGAAGCTAAGCGCCAAGGAACTGAGCAGTTGAAAACTATAAAAGTGCGATATAGGCTATGTGGAGATAGGTTCTCCAGAGCAGCTTACCCTACGAAGCGATCGGGAAGGGACGCGACGTTCTTCACTGCCGTCGCGCACAAAGACGCTAGGGCCGGGTTCGTCGACTCTCCGACACGGCGCAGAAATATCACTCGGGGCAGTTCGTCAAAAAACACGGGTTTATTAACCCAGGATACAGCACAGTGCGACAAGCATGGGCTTCCGGGCCGATCGGGAAACTGCGCAAGACCGACCGAGTGTACGCTTGCCGGCAGGCGCTACGGCTGTCACACAAAGGGCAGCAGCTGAGTGCACGGACGAGAAGCCGCCTGCTAAAGCAGTGTCTACCTATTGTACAGGACTGCGAGCATCTACCATATGCATCTAACGCATTGAGCGAGCGCTGGGCGGAAGCAAGCTAATGGGAGAGGGGTTGTCACTGGCGGCCAATGAGGATAGGCCAAGCTCAGTGACGTGCGCTAGCCTGACGCGAGGAGGAAGCATTGTCCGGGCAAGTTCGGATACGTCTATCCGTGCGGGGAAGACCGACGCATGGCTTGCACCCGACAAAAAGGCCTGGCGGCGAAGCGACGGTGGCCATGCCGCCGATTAACGGCGGTTCCCGGCGTTTGAGCCGCACGGGGCCACCACTCGCGCTAGATAAGGAACGAGGCGCCAAAGGGGAGGGCGCGCTCGATTCCCACAGCTCATAAAGGAAGGACGTAAGCCAAGGTCTACCCAAATAGGTCGCGAAACTTCGGGCGAAAAGCGCTTCAGAGCTATTGCCAGCGACATTAGCATGGGGAGTTATGGGTGCTGCGATTGAAGCGCGACAATGTTTGCAGGGAACAAACACTAATTGCGAAAAACGAAGTTTTATTCAAAGGCGAAGCGATTGTTATGTTTTACAAATTACATGTATTTTGCCAAGAACATTATGTAGGTGCCATGAACAAAGAATTTATGAGATTGTTTTCTTATTAGGAGAAAGCTTTTTTCTAGCGCCCTCTGCCCACGCCATTATTACTTAGTGCAGCCCTTGCGCTGCATGGAAAGGCGGGCTTGTAAAATTCGTCTGCTATGACACACCCCCGCACGTGTTTTAGTGTTCCGCACTTGCTTGCGTTCTCTGAATCATTGTGGTGCAAATTTAAGTTGTGCTGCGCCCGAAGTTGTGAGGTGCGTTTCATCGTTGGTCAACGTCTTGAGTATTGAGTGCAGTGCCCAACGGGCAGCGGGACGATGCGGATAACATTTAACGCCGAGTACGTGCCTCGGTACCTGCGGAAACGATGTGCTGTGCAAGGATGCAGTAACAACACACGGTCTGGCGAATCGTGTCTTCTAGATAAGAAAGAAGGGCAACGGTTCGGAGTACTTACTATGCTCGCTGGACTTTAATGCATCAGTATTCCTGCGGCCCAGTTTCCTTCTTGACACGCAGTGCCTACTATTATTCGTGTTATCGGTGAGCAGATCGCTGTTATCTATCGCGCTAGAATTCGCATGCCTGCATTCGCATACGTAACGGTAATTTATCGGGTCATAAGGCAAAACAAAGCCCATGTATATAGTGTTCGCACACGTTTTGTGCTTATTACCCCACTTGGTGTTCATTGTGTGCAGTGTAATAAAATTGAGATATTGTGACCATTATATAAAACTGAAGTGTAATAATCTTCTTACGTCGTTGATGATCTACTGCGCAGAATTCGCGGAAGATTACCGGTTTACCGATGAACCTCCGCAGCTTCGCCCACTTATCATAATTCACTCCGTGGATATGCTGTGATTTTTTTATTTATTTAGTTTTTTCTTATTTCGTGCGATAGTGGTTACGGACACCGGCGGCGGCGACGGACAACTACGGCGCAAAAACGGCCGTTGTTGGAGATCTCATAACAGCTTTCGCTGTAAAATATCGGAGGGGGACAGAAAAAAGCGACTGCCGATTTCCCCTGGGTTGGTCAGCCCAGGGGTGCCGTCTACGTGAAGCCGGGGCCAAAGGGCCTTAAATGGCTTCTGCCGGCGGGCCTTAAAGGGACACTGAAGAAGTTTTTAATACGCGAATTTATTGCAAATTCGGTATATGTGACCTCTTACAACATGTCTTCGAAGGTTTTTTTGCGAGATGGTCGATTAAACAACCGCGCTACAAGCGAGCAAACTTTGGCCGAGGGAACGCCCCCCGGCGCGCCGGTGAAGAGGACTGCAGGGAAACATGGAGAGGTGACGCCATGGACAGGAACGAGCAGGGCCACTGCGCCTGTTTGCTTCGGCTTGTTCCTTGTTTCTGCTGCGATATGATGCCTAGTGAATCATCAGTTGTGCCAGTTCGCAGTGATTTCTTGCCATTGCACTGTTCTCTTCTTTCGATTACAGATTTTTGCTGTCCGACATTCACTGGTTGCTTGTGCGGCGTTGAAGCGGACTCGCGATGCCGCATTACTGCACGGCATATGCGTGCTACTGCACTTTCGGTCGCGATGAGGTCGCTTTTCATAAGTTTCCTTAGTATTACAAGATATATTGCAGCAAAACACAAATTCCTTCATTTTAATGCAAAATTGGGGCGCAGTACAAAACAGGGACTAAAGAAAACAGCGACACAGGCGCATACTCGCCACTGAAGTTTATTTAAAAGGCAACATATACAGGGTGTTTCAACAAATGTCTCCAAAATCATCCCAAAAATAAGCAAAAGCCGATATTTGCTCGCTGTTTTAACGATTTCTCTTTATGTAGGAACTTGCATCTATCTTTAAGATGGTTAAACACGTCATTTGGGACAGTAACTAAGAAAATTAAATTAACTAACGTTTTAATAAGTGAAGTTATGCCTAACTCCGTCATTGATATTTACATGCACCTATTTGCATTGGAAGTTTGTTGAAAACAAATTAGCATCATTGGTTTAACCAGCTTTCTGGCAGCCTTGCCAGAGATTTTGTTTTCTGTGTTTTAACAAACCAAAATTGCTAGAAAGCACCGTAAGAAATGTGCTTTTAGAAATTGCATATCCTTTTTTTTCTAATGCAGCTATTAGACGTCTACTTGAAGATTTGGAATCTGCAGAAATAAAAACTGAATGTGTGTATTAAAATTTATTATGTTAACCCCACTAACAAATACAAAATTTTTAAAGACCGATGTCTCCTCACGCGCGCGAGCGCACTCGGAGGCCAAATTGAGCCAATATCCTATCTTTTTTCTCCTCCTATCCTTTCCTCCCCAATCCCCCTCCCCGTGCCGGATGTTGAGGTGACCTCCATTGAGAGAGACAATTACGAGCCGGCACTTATCTCTTCACTTTTCCTTCAAGAACCACTTCGCACCTATGTCTCCTCTTAAGGGACGCTGTGGCACTTTTTTTAGCAAGGTGAGAACGCGCCGCCGATCGGTAGTCGAGGCTCCTCAGAACATGTGAGCCAATCATAATAGCGCAGCAGGCGGCCTGGAATTAACAGTTAAATCTCAGTCAGCTAGAAATCGTTCCCTCTTTTCTCTCGAATTAACCCCTTCACGCGCAGCGTCCACATATATGGACGCCACTTGTTTTTGCCAGTTCCTCGGACTAGTGGGATAGAAAGGGCAAGATACTTTGCGCATACGAATAATTGAACCTTCTGCATTGTCAACGCCTCTTTAATTGACCCCTGTGTGCTGCATACAACTGCAGCCGATCACTTTGATGAAGGCACTGCGATGTTTGACGGGTCACTGGACGTGCTGTGTTCCACGACCAACTTCATAAGTATTATTTTTCTTCGCTCAAAATGAAGACAGCGAAAAACGAACTACGTGTGCATTTTTAGCCTAACATTACCTTCTTTCTGTGTGAAAATTTAACATGAGTGGCTGCAGAATAATATAAATATTTTATTATAGGCTAATTAGGATTAATTAGCAAAGCTCACACAAAACAACATATTTCTTAATTTTCTTTCTTGGAATGTAATAACGATTGCGTGAGAATTTTGTGCGAAATTTAGATATTTCCGGACAGTGCATCATAATGTGCGCCTGAAGGGGTTAATGTCATACACCCAAATGACCATGCCAGGTACCCTAATTTCACAGCAATTGGCTCATTGAACATCGTGAGCTGCATAGTTACCATGGTTGCCGCGAGAAGCCCCCCAAGTGCCGGCGCCCGCCATCACACTGAAAGTAAGCCGCGCGCTCGAACGAAACGAAAAAATGCCCCCCACCTCCCCGAAGGGAATCGTGAGGAAATGCGAATGCGCCGACACCGACTTCATCGCCTTGAAAGGCGCCTAGCCAGCGAACGGTCGAGAGTGAGGCGCGAGCGGACGGGAGAGTGGGGCGCAGGGAGGAGAGAGAGCGAACGGCGAGAGAAGGAGCGGCGAAGCACTGCACCTACCCTCTCCTACACTCTCTCGCACCACATGATCCGTTTGCTAGGGGCGAGGATAAGCGCGCGCGCCCGCAGCTGTTGCCTATGGGAGAGGGAGTGAGACCGGAGAGATAACACCTGCCGGCGCGCGGACACCTCCTCAACCTATCCTCCTGCTCCTCCTCCGCGCACAACGCCGGACAACGCGGGACAACGCCGCCTGACATAGCCCGGCTAAGAAATGCATTCGCATTTAAAAAGCCGGCAAATCCGACGCACTGTGGGAATCGATGCAATGCGAAGCAGCCAGGAAGGAGCAAATCATGCTTTACATAATTTGCATGTCATATTTTACATGTTAGGACCTGTCATTTATGTTCGTCATACAGTCACATCGCGCAATAACAATTTTGGTGTATATCAAGCTAGCGAACTGGACGCAGGCGCACCATGAGCGTGGCATGTAAATGGCGTTGTAGATGACATGCAGGCCAATATTTTCATGTTTACCACCTGCCACTTATGTTCGTCCCCGCAGGGGCGTCTGCGCAAGCAGGCGTTTGGTGTGTGGCGACACCACGGACCCGAGCTAACGGGGGGGTTTCTACCCCCCTCCCACGCCTCGCCGTGCGTGGCTGAGCCGTGTCCGGGGAAAAGGGGATCCTGGGGGGTTGAGCCGACGCCGGGTGCTTGGACCTTTAAGGCCCCCCCGGCAGAGGCAACACACCCCTTTGGCCCCAGCTTCACGTAGACGGCACCCCTGGGCTGACCCACCCAGGGGGGGAATCGGCAGTCGCCTTTTCATATCTCTCTCCTCCCACATCTTCGTCTTTCTCTCACACTTTTCATCTTTCCTGTCCTCTCCTCACTTCTGTTTACTTCCATATTTCCTGGCGGCAAGGGTTAACCTTGTGTAGGTATCCCACCTTGGATAATTGCATTGGGTTATAGTGACAGCGTACGGCTGGCGTCGGGAGGGCTTGTTTAACAAGTCCAGCCGCGTCCCCCTTGTTGGGCTCCGTGGTGGGTGGTCGCCGCTGTTAGCGAACACGTTCATCTTTTTATGGCATCACAAGCATCCGCTGTCCTTGATCGGTCTCGTAAGAGAGGCCGCACCGAAGCAAGTTTTCATTTCTCGACAGAAACGAAAGTTACTTTCCCGAAGTACCACATCATCCACAGTGACAGCACACCTCTAAGAAAGCTATCTCCATTTTTGGTGGCCAAATGCCTAAAGGAAAAAATCGGACCCACATACAAAGCATCCAAAATGTCAAGCGGTGATCTCCTCCTGGAGCTAACCCAAAAAGACCAAGTGCCCAAGCTATCCCAACTAACCAACATTGGAGAAACAGCTGTCACCATTTCAGTACACCGTTCTCTAAACACCAGCAGGGGGAGTAATCTCCGAGGAAGACTTCTTAGGCCTTAGTGACGAAGAGCTCCTCGAAGGTTTCCAAGACCAAAATGTTATAAAAGTCCAAAGAATAGTAATCCGCCGCAATGATCAGGAAGTGCCCACCAAACACGTTATACTAACCTTTGGAACAAGTGAAATGCCCACCTCTCTCGAGGCTGGGTACGTAAAGATCAATGTCAGACCCTACATCCCCAACCCCAGACGCTGCTTCAAATGTCAAAGATTCGGTCACGCCTCGCACACATGCAGAGGCAAAGAAACATGTGCAAAATGCAGCGCAATCGACCATAAATCTGAAAACTGCACATCTTCACCCCACTGTGTCAACTGTGACGGGGAACACCCAGCGTATTCCCGGTCATGCCCATGCTGGAAAAAAGAAAAAGAAGTGATCGCTCTGACCGTCAAAGAAAAAATATCATTCAGCGAAGCGCGAAAACGGCTGTCGTACCTTTTCCGCAGAAGTTACGCCGATGTGACGCAGTCGGGGGCAGCGTCACAAAGGACTCAGGAGTCCACCGCAACCACACCCAGTGGTCCCGTGGTGACTCCAACCGTCTCTTTAAAGGAAGCAGCGCCAGCTGCTCCATCCACATCAAAGGGCCCGCAGACTCCGGTCTCCCTGGGCCCTAAAATCAATCGAGTACCAAGGCCTGATATCCGTTTCTCAGCGCCACACTCTCGATCTTCCAGCGCCTCTGACAAGGCAATGGAGATCGACCAGAAAACCCCGGTGTCATCGACACCGAAGGACAAGCGCTCCCTCGAGCGCGCCAAAGAGGACAAAGACAAGGTCCCAGTAACCACACTAAGTAAGCGATAACCGTAATGGTTATCGCATTCCTCTCTATTTCTATTTCTTAGTATTGTCACCTATCATCTTTTAATTAAACTGATCAATCCCCAAAAGTATATTTGCTTAATTTTATTCCGTCATGGCTTTTATCGTACATTGGAACTGTAGAGGTTTAATTCATAATTTAGGTGACATAAAGGACATCATCAACAAGTTCTCACCAGTGGCTTTCTGCCTCCAAGAGACAAATCTTGGTGCAAAACATGATCATTTCCTAAAGGGCTTTAAAGTTGCCCGAAAGGACCGCGAACATTGCAGCCGTCTTTCGGGAGGAGTAGCCATAGTAGTACAGGGCAGCCATCCCACGCGATATGTCCAAATAAACACATCTTTCGAGGCCG
>JALIZH010019507.1:0-21132 GCA_030522465.1 Rhipicephalus appendiculatus | reverse complement strand
ACGCCTTTATTATATATAAAACATTTACTGACAACAAATGCCTAATTTCCCTTACCAGCAGTACTTATTGAACCGGATTTTCTTTGTTTCGTGACAGACATGCATGCTTTAGGTTTATTTCTCCGAAGAAATATAACCATCCCCTTTATACACACAAGCTCCCTTCATGTTGCCGCTAGAAAAAAATAAATTATTTTATTGAGCGCTACTTGCGCAGTCTGAACAGCGCCCAGCTTATCAATTTCTCATCGTCCAGCTAAAAATCTAACAAATATAACGCATAAATCCTAAACTGGCGAGAATTTCTGATGTTGCTGTGCAGCCCTCTTTTTTTTTTCTTTAGTGCTATACCTTGTTAGTGGGTGCAGCACATGGATACTTAAACCTCGTTTCCGGGTTCGGGTTACGTCGTGCAAGTCCCGTTAAAGCTCACTTACGTATGGTTGCTTATTCGTTCACCTCTGACCGCTTGCTGTCTTTACATTTCGTGCGAGTCCGATAAAGCAGTGAATACATTATTTCATAGTCATCAAGAGAAAAGACCAACTAACGGAAATAAAACCTTGAGATAAATTTGAAAGGCCGAACGGAAGGAAATGTTTATTGCTTAAACAAGTTATAAACAAGTAGTCGTAAGATAGTGAATGTATTCCTCTCGGGTGGGACAGGAGTGGGAGGCTGCTGCACAAATGGAGAGATCAAATGCTTCGTGTACTACTGCAATATGTTGCTATCGCCTTCATTGCTTTTACGACAAAGCTGCGACATATTCTTTTTTATTAAGGAGAACTATCGCTAACTTTCACAACAGACACCGAAACGAATGGCGGGATGGAAGGATGATAGCAAGAAATTGGGGCAGCTACGGACTAGTGGAGCGAAGGCTGAGGAAACTGCTGAGCTGGTCGCCTTCCCCTTCTCCTTTTCGTCCTCGCCCTCACATCATTTTCCCACCTCTTTCTATACTATACACGGCTACGCTGTCATTTACCCCCTCCCATCCTCCTCACCATCGCTTCTCTTTTCGACCCCTTTCCCACCCCTATACTATATACGGCCACGATATGCTTTCCCAACTCTGGCTCCTCCTTTCCCGCCTTATTACCCTCACATCACTCCTTCTTGAGAACAGACTTTTGGGCTAGTTGGTTTGTAACGTTCATTGAAGCCATAGCGCTAAAAAGACAGGGACCACAGTAAGAGGACGGGACGTGCCTCTTTCTGTGGTCCCTGCCTTTCTAGCGCTATGGCTTCAATGAACCTCACTCCTTCTTATCCTCACTTCTTCTTTCCACCCCCCTTACTGTATTATAAAAGCATGACTATGCTGTGCAATACCCTTCCACTCCTCATTTTCCTCTTCATTACCCTCACATAACACCTCCTTATTCTCACTTTCCG
This sequence comes from Rhipicephalus appendiculatus, assembly GCA_030522465.1. Lineage (NCBI taxonomy): Eukaryota > Metazoa > Arthropoda > Arachnida > Ixodida > Ixodidae > Rhipicephalus > Rhipicephalus appendiculatus. Next base: position 19,731 of record JALIZH010019507.1, on the reverse strand, counting down.
TTGCCACCCCTTTGCTAAAACTGCTATGTTTCTTTCTTGGCTTTGCGTACCTAAAGACAGGCTTTCGAAATAAAATAAAATCCCTTGGCAGAGCTTTGCTTGACTCCCCCTCTCTTAAAGTGGCTCCTCCTCGCTCAACCAGATAATGCGGCACGACAATGAAGTTCTGGCAAGCTTATACAGCTCCGTTGTTCACAATTGTTTGTACATGCTTGTACAACAGTGTGTACGTAATGTACATACAGCAATGTTGCCAATCTTTGACGTTGTTGACATAGATAGATAGATAGATAGACAGATAGATAGATAGATAGATAGATAGATAGATAGATAGATAGATAGATAGATAGATAGATAGATAGATAGATAGATAGATAGATAGATAGATAGATAGATAGATAGATAGATAGATAGATACCTCCCCCAATTTACATGATACCCGCTTCACCCCTAGTTGTAGACACCTATATAGGCATTATTATTTATAGGTGCGATGACGTCCTACGCAGGCGGTGGGCCGCCGTACGAAGAGGAATGGCAGCGCGCCTACGCGCGTCGACGTGTTGCGTCAGCGGGTATCTGGTGCCTGGTGTCTCTTTCCGCTGCTGCCGTGCTCTGCCTACTGCTGCTGCAGTTGCGCAACGACAAGGGACTCTCGGCCATTCTATCGCGCTTCATGGAAGCCGCACTTGCTCTACGACTGGGGGGCTATAGTTGAATACGTGGTCACGCCTCAGTGATGCTGCTTGGATGATATTGCGTTATTTCTTTCTTATAGTAAATTTTTTTCGGCAAATATCAATGACGAACTTGTATGCCACTCACCTGAAAAAACGAGGGCAAAATAACAAGGATTGCGCAGATTTGCGGCCGTTGACAGGTTTAATTTGTTTCGTATCAAGTTAGATGTGTAGTATTGAACGAATTTCCATTACCATTGCCTTTTATTTTACTCAATCTTCTATCTGGTCGTAGACGAGTTGTCACACCTCAAATCGGCAACCTTGTACTAATTAACACTGTTTAATATGTAACGTGAATTTAATAGGCAAAACGAGTAGGTTGACTGTTTCCTTTTGGCTCATCTGTATGTATGCTCAAGATAAACACAAAAGCACAACGCATCGCGGCTACCTATGTTATTTCGAAGCACCTACAGCTCAATAACTCATACATGTCTCAGTGTTTAGTGCACCAATGGACAAGGACGAATCCCGACGCGGACACAGCGCTGTCCTTGTCTATTTGTGCGCTAAAAAGTGGGACATGAATTACCAACTTGCTCAAGCATGCGCTGTTTCAACTTGACTCATACAGTTCTCTAATACCATTGTTACAAAGGCAAGTTAACCGCGGTTGCGACCAACCCTGGTTAACCGCGTTGAACCGTGGTTAGCCCCAACCACGGTTCGCCGATGTTACATATCACAAAAGCATCCTCGGTTAAGAAACTCGCCTGCGTGCATCATCCTCTGTGTATGCCGCCATTTCCTCGATTAACCTGCAAACCGAGGTTGCCAAGCTCGGTTTCCAACAACCGCGGTTAGCGGCATAACCGCGGTTTCGCGTACCGTGTAACATAAGCGAACCGCGGTTACACGTAACCGCGATTACGTTAACCGCTGTTAAAGGCCAACTCCGGCGATTTTTTGACCGTGTCAGGGTAATGGTGCTTTTATGTTCCTGAAACACTCTTGTCACGCGTCCGATAGCTGAAATGCTCAGCAAATTCGAAAATAATTTTTAATAAGCAAAAACGCGCAATACCGAAACCGAAACCCAACCGAGTGTACTGTCTACGTATGACGTAGTAGTTTGCTACGAACTGGAAGTCGTACAAGGCATGCTGGTCCCGCCGGCGCGGAATATCACATGCTCCTCCACAGAGAACAGTAAATCGCGCGCCAAACCAGCGAAGCGCCGATCAAACACTGTCGCCTTGTGGCCAGCACAATATACGCTGTAGCGGCCAAAGTTAGCCAACCCATCGGCTGCGTCACTTCCGTCGACCGGCAAACCAACACGTCACACACGCAATGTTGCCAATAATTGTGGGAAGCCGGGTGAGCGTTTGCAGACAATCTTTAAAATTCATTTTCAAACAATCAGCGCATCTCTCAGGCTAGAAATTTGGCATAAATGACGGAAATGTGCAAAGGAACGAACCCAGCGAATTTCATTGAGATCCATTGACCTCGAAAAATCGCCGGAGTTGGCCTTTAAGGCTGCCTGTGTAACAAGATCATAAGATTCTTGTTAATATTGCCACGCGCACTTCTTTTGCTATTTTTATGTAAATAGTTCGTTACACGAATAACCACTGCATTGCGCAAAGCGTGTGCGAATCTCTGGGAAGCTTCCAGATTATTTCAGAATCTCCTGATAAGCGTGAGCATTCAACCGCAAACACTTTGAGTGTATTCTGGAAGTAACGCGGCCACCAGCAATAAGGCTCGAATGTTCCATTCCGCATGTATAAATGCCGACGCGCATTACTGCAGATCATATTATCGACGACCGATGATCCACACGCCGCTGGGTCATTCCAAGTGAAACGTCCCAGCCCAAAATTCGACCACCGGTGATTGTGTTTAAAAAAAAATGAGCTGAAAGGTAACCGCATGAGAGTAATTTCAGTGAAGTATTTTCGGTCAAAAAAATTTGGTGGTCGCGTGACCACCATTTGAATATTCCGGCAAGGAGGAAAAGCTAGGAGGGAATAAATTACGCGTAATTAACCTTGATAGTGGGTACAACGGCGCATTCTGTTTTGAAGCATTCTATTGTCATTGTACTTTCACGTGACGTCACAAGTAAAACCATATATTGATTTTCCGGCTTGAATAGGCCTAGCAAAGAAGCAAGAAAACGCGCATATTCAGGCAATTTTTGTAAAAACAGCGGCAATGTGTCAGTCGCAAAAATTTTTGAGCTCTTTTACCAGTCGACATAGTATCTGCTAAAAATATTTTCAGCCTATGTAAACAAACGTTTATTTAGAAAAGTGGTTGCAAAGTTGACAAAAAAATTACTTTCTCTGAATATTCACCCATAAATTAAGCATCACGGCCATCGCGATAAAAATATGAGTGGTTTCATTATATGTCGCTGCTAGGCGCTGGCAAACCGAAGCATTTTCCGGAGTTTTCGGTAAGCTATTGCGAAAGATTATTCGTTATTTCGGTAGTGTATATTATTTTGGAGCTTCTTAGATTATTTTCGTTGGTTTTGAGCATTGCTAGCATTGTTTTACGCCTTTATTGACTGCTACATCCCCATGCGACATGAGACAGTGGATGAACGAGAAGCCGGGTTTCTAAGCGGCTACACAAAAAGAACTTCTTGAACATTTACTACCACGAGGAGGACCATAATCTCACAGCAGAGCGGAACTTCTTTGCCACTTCACATTGCAAAAGCGCATGCGACTGTGCACTGCTTGTAGTTGATTTCATTTCCCCCCAAATAAAAAGTTTCGTCTTCAACATGCAGACTGCTGCCTTCGTCAACGTCACGACAACGTGACAATATGTACAGCCACCCGAATCTCTAACTATCGTGCACGAGCGGCGACATTTCTGTGAGTCAGCGCTATACGACAGAGTCGAGTTGCAAACAGTGTGAAGATAAGTGCATGCCCACAAAGCGCGCTCAGCTGGACCCGTCGTCTGCTAGGCTCTTCCTTATATCGGCGCACTGCAGATGAACCACGTTCTACTGCTGATCTCATCAGTGCGGGACCACCAAAAGCCAGGACTACATAGGTGCCCATCAGCTCTGCCGTCTATAGCATTGCGCCTTTGGGGGGCAAGCTACGCTATGCCTGTACATATGCAAGAATTGGTTGGAGCATTCAGTGGCGACGAAGATCTCCCTAATAATTCCCGCGGCTGCGTGGGTGGTACTATGAAGATGACTAACGCGAAGTTGACTACTACTAGCACCAAAATCATCTACGTAATTCGCAATGCGTCTATTCTATAACCTCCTTTATTTTAAAATTCCTTATTTTATAAAACCACTCAATTCTTGGCCAATCCGTCACGGTTGGTGTGAGGGATTGGTGTGAGCCAGAGGTATGTATGAGTAAACGAAAACAAGAACAAGATTCACAGTGCTTGTGTTAATAATACGGGTCTGTCACTTACACTGTCTCGGTGATTCACTTTAAAAAATGCACGATGTTTGCACTAAGTTACGCAAAGCTTCGCACGGCAAAGGTTGTCGATCATCAAGAAAACCAACTTACAACGCTGGAAAACATACTTACAACATACCAAACGTTGTTACAACTTAGCAAGAACTACTTCTAGCATATCCAAACTTAGCGACATCCATTTACAACATAGCGGCAACCGGCGTTAGCCTACACACTCGAGGATCCACCAGCTTCGCCGTGCCAAGCTTTGCGGGACGTAAGGCCAACTTACCGCATTTTGTTTTGTGCTTATCTTATTACTGCGCTCGAGAGCTTGCAGTGAGGTGAAATAGTGGCACGAAGAAAGTCGTCAGAGTAATTTGGAAGGCGTAGAAAGCATCCGTCTGTTGGTTAGACAGCAATAATCTTGAACGAGCTAATTCTGCAATATCTGTGCATACCTTGGTCACATGATCATCGTCTTTCAGATTTTTTTAATTAAAGCTTTTCTTCGAACGAGAAGAATGGAGTGGTATCTAGAGTGGAGCAGAAAACTGTGCCGATGCATTTGTCCGTACCTGTTGCGAGATTGAGACTTGTATCCCAAGTAGCTCAGTACCTGTGGTACTGCAGAAACCATAGCGCACTAGACGAACACGAAGCAAGGTGAAGGCAGGAGAAGCGCTTCTCCTCTCTTTATCTTGTCTCGTGTTTGTTTAGTGCGCAATGGTATCTGAAGTACGATGAACCGCTAACAGGCCCAAGCGTCCTCGCTTCTCAGTACCTGCGTATTGGTAGGGGCTAAATCACGTGAGAGACTCGATGAATTAATATTTCTCTAATCAAGCGTCCGATATTCGAATTCTGATCGAATTTATTGTGAATCGTACTGATGAAAACTTACATAGAAGTGCATCCAGAGAAGAGGAAGCATCGTAAAATAAAGCAACCTCTCCCAAAAGTGTAAATGAAGTGTCTACGCGATAATGTAGCATCGATTTTTATTTCATACATTTCCGTTTATTTTGGCGTGTTACTTGAAAACTTACATGTAGCGGGTATTCGCCACGCCGAAGATCATCATCAGTGGCAGCATCTCTTATTCACACGCTGACGGCGGAATGTCGACTTCTGGAAAAGAGAGTGACGTAATGTGCCCGCTGAAGGAGTCGCAGAAGGGAACCGGGATTTCCATTCACGACCCAGGGACATCCTTGAACGAGCTACCCAAGAAGATCCCACGGCAGCGGACGCTTGAGCAAGGGACGGACACCGAACAAGAGACGCAGCACAAGGACCTCTCCGAGGCCTCACAGCGCTACCGATGCCTACTGAAGCCGGATATAGGTGGGAATGATAGCGTGGACTGCGCAGGTACATCACATGATACAAAGTTGCATTATTTGGATCAGTGCGCGAACGAACAGTCTGACGATTCGCGACGACGACGTTCCACAAAATGTGAAAAAGGACTTGAGAGGGAGGACTCGCGAAAGGCTCAAGGAAATCTACCCTCAAAGTTCAAAAGCAACATAACAAAGTTTGTGCTAGCTCTACGCGGCCTAGAGCGTGACCACAACAAAGAGGTGTTATCAACGCAGGTGAAACGCGACTTCAGCTATACACCAATAGAACAACACTGCGAGGAACACGGAAAAGTGAGCCAAGCTGAGGAATGCCTTCTGATAAATCAGGATAACAAACCAGTGGTGGAGGTTTGTGGTGATGCTTCCGAAGTGAAACCGATGTGCAGCTACAATAGTTCACGGAAAAGCGAAACACTGTTCAAGCACGTTCATAACGACACTTTCGACGATACATCCACATCATCTAAGTCACGACCAAGTCATGGACTCGATGGTGGAGACGTCAAGACACATGTCACGAGTCATTTTCCCCAGATGTCCTGCTCAGAAAAGATGTTCCTTTCGCCTGAACAACCGCTGCGCTTTGTTTACGGCACCGATCGCAGTGTGAAATACAGTGGCGCAAGCCCTGCCACTTTCATTTCGATGCTGAGTGAAGTGAATAAGAGCCTGGAGGCACGTATCAGGGCCACAGAACAGAAGGTTGACAAGCAGCGGGATAAAACTGCAGTGTTGACCGACCAGCTGCGCAGGATTCAAGCACAAGCTGACCATCTGGAAGGTGAACTGGCGGAGGTTCAAATCATGTCACAACACTACATGTCGAAAACACAATTGAAAGAGGAAGAAGGAAATATACTCCTCAACAAAATTCACGAGGCAGAAGAAGCGTTAGCCATGAAACTTCGTGGAGCTAAAGGTCATATGGAAGGACGGCTTGAACGGTGCCAGTGGGCGTTAGAAGAAGCGGAGGCTGAAAGACAGGCTGCTCTGCGGGAGATTCGGCAGCTGCAAAGACGCATCGACGAGAAAGCCAGGCAGGCTGAAGAAGAAAGAAAGCTGGGCCGCGAATTTCAGGAAGGGAAGGACAAGATCGATGAGCAGATTAAGAAGCTCGAGGCTCGTCTGTACGATGCAAAGCTAGAGTGCGAGCTCGAGAAGGCGCGCAGGGTGGACGTGGAGCGTCAAGTTGGCGACGCCCTCGACCAGCAGGCGAGACTGAAGAGAGAGCTTGCTGCTTGCAGCGAACTTGGTTCACAATGGAGCCTCACTGGAACGTCAAGTCGAGAGAAGCATGGTGGACGCCCTCTGTCAGTTGAAGCCTTGCGCTCAGCCCTACGTTGAAGCAACATATGAAGTGTGAGGCTAAGGACCCACAAGAAAAACGCCGAAGCTGATGCCGCTGGCCAAAACGCCACAGCGTTATTCCAGGAGTGCCATCATTTTCTTTTGAATTCAAAATAAAACATTACCCCTTGAGTCTGTTTTTCGTGGAAAAATACGCGGGAACTCTTCAAAAAGAAGCCGTTGGTAGTCTGTTCTTTTGTCTCCTTTGGGACTGCGGCGTCTTACTTCATCCCAAAAGGAAGTTTACAGAGAAAAGCACCTAGTCGTGGAATTATTTAAAATTGTTCCCTATTCTTAACTAGCTCAGATGATTGTACCACGTTTTATCGAGAATTCCCACAGCGCTGTCATGACGTGCGACGAAGCAAAATCCACGTGAACGCTCGTCCACATAATGACTTCTTGTCTTGTGTCCCGTCCTCTTTTGCGCTCAAATCTTTTGCATAATGAACCAACGCGCCCAACAAAGCACATAATGACTGTTTATTCGTTATGAGGTCGAACATGTTCTTCTTCGCGTAGAAGACAGGCGAATACTGCCGAACCCACTTATAATGATACCGGTTTTAACAATGTATATCGGTTATAACATGAGAAGCTGCTGCACCGTCAACATTTGTATGTTTTCTATGGTGAAATAACTCGCTTACAGCAATGCCCGCATGCCGACTCATCGGTTATAACAATGAGTTCTGGCTGTTGGCTGAAATGTAATGGAACGCGAAATCCTTGAAAAGAGAGAAGAAAACGAGAAATTCAAGCTACTGAACCTACGTCCACAAGCCCAACGTCCACCAACGCCCCTTCGGATTTGTGGTATGTTTCACCGCACTACGTTGTAGCATCGCGGCAAAGCTGACTTTCAAAATGCGCCATGGCGCGGGAACGGTTGTGGCCTCTGTTAATGGACATGGGAAATGCAATTTGAGGAAAGAAATTGAGACTTGGAAAAGTTTCAGTGTCTAAAACTTCAGATGTTGTCATACATTGGCTCTAGAGGGCTTGTGGCGGTTGCGTGAAAGCGTCCGAATTTTCAAGCACGTCCGAAAAATTGTAATCACTGATGACTGTTCGCATATCTCATCCGATATTATAATTTTCTTTCAACAGCCTGTCCTCCTTCTATTTGACTTTTTATTTCGTGCAACTCGTTTATAGCAATTATCGGTTATAACAATGAAATTTTAATGAGACTTCAGTATTGTTATAAGTGGGTTGGACCGAAAATCCATGCGATACTCCATCTTCCTTGTCATTAGTCCTTTGATATTGGTCAGAAATTTCCGTTATGCATAAAATCCCCTCCTTGTCACGCAGCGTTCCAATACGTTGAAAATCCACGACGACATAAGAACGTGAACAGACTAAACAGCGCACCGTTATTAAAAAAAAAAAGAAAAAAAAACCTACACCTATCGCTGAATGGACAACAGGTCATTCTATTCATTTTTAAGAAAGAAAAATATGTTTCCGGTTAGCGGAAAGAGCACTAACGGAAGAGCGGAAAGATGCTAGCGGAACGAGCCTCAACGAATGAGCCTTCCTGGAAGAAATGTTGCTGGCTTTCACCTGCATTTGTGTTGACAGTGACGCAATTCGGGTTTCGACATTGGCTTGTTTGTTTTCCATTTGCACGTGTATTGTGGCGCGCAAAGAACACTTACAGAGTAGAAACGCAGCGACACATGAAACGTAAGCTGTCGCCTTGAAATGTCATAGCTTGCACTTCGCGTGTGTCACTGTGTACATTTATAAAGGGGCCCCAGGTGACGACGAAGCAGCCAAGAAAGCAAGCCACAGCGCTAGTGGTAGACACGCCACCCGAGCTTGTGTATTCCTGAATTTTGGCTGCTTGACGCCTGCCGTTCCGCGCTCTATGTCCTCTTTTCTGTCCCCTCCTGTCGGCTGCGCTGATATGACTCATAATCATGTTGTACCAACACGCCCAATCCTACAGTCTTCTGCCGTTCCTTGACGTTCGCCCCTTGACTTCCCTAGTGCTTCATTGACGTTTACACATAAATGAATCCGCAGAACCCATCTGCATATATGAATCGCGTGACAATATATATATATATACAGGGTGTCCCACTTATCACGCAGCATGATTTAAAAAAAGCGGGACGGCGTTACGCGAAGCAGGCCTTGTGCACATTATTCCCAGTGTACTGTAGTAGCCGATGCTATTTTTTTCGTTAATGTGAATTAATTAATTAGTCATAATTAAATTCGTAACTCCGAAAATACTCACCTAATTATCAAAGTGTCAATGAGGCAAATGTGGGCATTTTGAAATGACATCTATCTGTGCTACTTTCAACAACGTACTAATTGCGTGCTAATTTTTTCCTTTCGGATTCGATTGTTGCTTCATGCATGGCCTCCGAGATTGTGCGCCGGCGCGCGACCATTTGCGATTAACATTTGCTGCACAGCGATTGCTCATAACATGCAGACACTTACGACGCGTTTCCGCTGTAGTTTATTTATTTATTTACAAATACTGCTGTCTCGATAGACGAGACATACCAGGAGTGGGTACATGAGTTAGTAAATTAAAAAAAATTGAAGGACACTTTGTACATTCCAAACTGTGTTCGGCGAAAGAGTGTGGCCATTCCACTGACGGAAAGACGGACGGAAAGACCGACGGACGGATAGACGGAGGGACGGACAGACGGACATCCGGACGGACGGACGGACGGACGGAAAGACCGACGGACGGACGGACAGACGGACATCCGGACGGACGGACGGACATCCGGACGGACAGACGGACATCCGGACGAACGGACGGACAGACGGACATCCGGACGGACAGACGGACATCCGGACGGACGGACAGACGGACGGACAGACGGACGAACGGACGGACAGACGGACATCCGTACGGACGGCCGGACAGACGGACATCCGGATGGACGGACGGACAGACGGACATCCGGACGGACGGACGGACATCCGGACGGACGGACGGACAGACGGACATCCGGACGAACGGACGGACATCCGGAGGACGGACGGACAGACGGACATCCGGACGGACAGACGGACATCCGGACGGACGGACGGACATCTGGACGGACGGACGGACAGACGGACATCCGGACGGACGGACGGACAGACGGACATCCGGACGGACATCTGGACGGACGGACGGACAGACGGACATCCGGATGGACGGACGGACATCCGGACGGACGGACAGACGGACATCCGGACGGACAGACGGACATCCGGACGGACGGACGGACATCCGGACGGACAGACGGACATCCGGACGGACGGACGCCGGACGGACGGACACCGGACGCCGGACGGACACCGGACGCCGGACGGACACCGGACGGACGGACACCGGACGGACGTGAGCATGAGACATTAAAGGCTTTCGCCTTAAAACAATCATACAATGCATATTAATAGAATCACAATATGTAGTTCGGCAATTCTTCCACGAACTTTCCATGCGGTTTTTCCCGCAAGAAACCATCTAGGGTGTTCCAAATGTCGACAACGCTTGGAAAAAAAGAATGTTTAAAACAATTCACAAATGGCGCACTCTATGGGAGCGAGCACTGGTACATGTTTATTGGTACGTGGTATCTGACAAAGTACAGACAGCTGCTCCACCACGGTCCTTGCGAGAGAATGCAGCAGAGTGCACCGGTACACGTGCAGTAAAGTAGCTGCAGACAAAGTGATATGCGGGATTCAGGCAGCTGTGCTACACGTGCCGAACTAACGCGCTGAATGACTCCCGCGCTCCCGTCGCGCTAGGAAAAGGCGCAGTAGCGCCACGAGAAACCCTAGCGGCGGTCCGTGGTCTTTCCGACCGCCAAAGGAGGCGGCGCGGCGGGGCTGTCGTGCCACTAGAATATTCTAGTTCACTATAATGCAAGCTATGCCGAATGCGCCCTCGCCGATTACTTATCTTTCAACCTATGGGCCTAGTGCGCTACGGTTTTCACTGAACAAGTGGCGCCCCCGCGGCGCGGCGCGCTGCTAATCAGTCGCGACTGCGAGCGGCTGCGTACAGGCGGGACAAGAGCAGCTCGAAGCGACGAAGCTAATTCGTGGTCAAACAGTAGCGTTGAGTGTATGGCTGTCATAACACCTGTACGAACGCTGCCGATAAGGTGCCAAAAAAAATAAAATTGTATGGATTTGCGTGGAAGGCTCACGGGAACGAGCGATGAGAGCGTCGGATAAGGGCGGTGCGACGTGCGTGATAAGCAGACGCTCTTCATTTTTCTTAGCATTTTTTCTATTATTTCGCTTTCGATCTTGCTCGTCGCGGTCATAAACTCTGCTTTTTTGAGCCTAAATGGAGGGCTTCGGCAGCTTGTAAAGCATCTAACCCGCGTATGCAGTGCCCTCTTCTTGGGCAACGAGAGAAGCTCGATAGCCTGGCACTCCGCCTATGTGTTCCGACATTTTTTTTCCTGGAAATGCGGTGGCGTGACCCTGCGACAAAGCGTAAAAGATTATCGCATGTAGAAGGGGACGTGGTGATGTCCAGAGCCAAGCGCATGACAGGTCTGTGTAGGGTGTGTGCTCGCACTTGCTGAAAAATTACACCATCTCCCGCTAAAGGGAACCATGTGTAGATGCGAAGCAGCGGGCGCTAACGCTTACACTGGCGGCGGCGTTGACGCTGGCGCTGATCGCAGAGTTGCGCAGGAGAGAAAACTGCGGAGGCGCAAAGCACGCAGTGATGGCGCGGTGTTTCCTATTGGAAAATGCTAATCGCTGCTAATGGGCAATGAGAGACAGAAGACTCCGACTGGACACAGAGACCCGCAGTCCGCTTTTAGTTAACGCGCATGCGGCGAATTTTCATTGTTCAACATCGCACAGGAGAAATCTCCCACCGGCAATACCTTGCAGGTCAAGATCCAGTGCCATGTATACGGGGTGGCCAGTGAACGGTTGTGCAGCGCGAGCAGTCGGTTTTTTCAACCAAGAAACTCGCTAGCAGACGCTGCCTGCGTCGGCATCGCGAGGCGAGAGAGGGGGGAGCATAGGAGAGGAGAGAGAGGGGGGCGGACGCGCATGCGCAGTGGAAGTGTGGACGCCGCGGGCCTAAGTGGGGGACGCCGCGGGACGCCGCGGTCCGCTCCGGACCTAAACATGCCGCAGCTAACAACGCCCGAGCCCGAGGAGCTCGTCATTGGGCTCAACGCACCGAAGACGCCGCCGAAACCAACTACGCTGTTCCCATTCACTGAAGAAGATGAGCAGCACTGGAGCTGCTTCGTAGACGGGCTCCCAGAACTACAGCTGCAGCAACAGGAACAGACTCAACAGCACCCACCACCCGTGCTTCAGCAGCACGTCACATCGTGCCCGAACGTGTCTGACTCGAGTGCATCTGCGTCAAACCCTAGCTTCCGCCTACCTTCGTCGCCTGAGCACTCGACAATGGATGACTACGTGAATGAAGTACAAGACACAGACGGTGCCTGCACTGGGCCCCACACCACCGCTGTGCTGCATAAGCTCCGACGAGGAGAGCAGTGGTGATGACATCGTTCAACAGACGACGATACATCAGGCACCGCAGCAGCACTCGAGGTGCGAAGAGTTTAGCTCGGGCAAGCGGGCTGTGACCCAGAACTTGGACAACGCTGGACGATCCCAAAATATCAGCAAACAGGCCCGCTGTTCGAGCTTGCAAGCCCTTTCGGACATGAACATGCTGCAGCTGACGTCGTCCGAGCGGGAGGACCTCAACATGGGTTTCTACATACTGGAGACGCCACCGAAACCAACTATGCTGTTCTCGCACACCGAAGAAGAGGAGCAGTACCCGAGCTGCTATGCAGACATGCTTCCACCACTACAGCCACAGCAACAGGAACAGACTCAACAGCAGCCGCAACCCCTGCTTCAACAGCACGTCACGTCAGGCCCGAAGGTAGCGGACTCGCGCAAGCGGACTGTGACGCTCGACTTGGACAACGCTGGGTCCAGCAAACAGGCTCGCATGATGCATACAGTTCCTCGACTCGGCGCTGAGCCTCCGCTGTCGCTCATCGACATGGGCGACGGAGAGAAGACCAAACTGGAGGGAAAAAGGTACAGGAACCGAATCGCGCAAGCCAAGTGCCGCTAGCTACAGAACGAATTTCAAGTAAGCGCGGTTAGCTATAGATAGCCATGATGAAATCCATGGTGAACAGCCTACGCTGTCAGGTGGGCTTGCTCGGGCAGTAGGTGAAGACGCACGTCACGCATTGCGGTCAGACATGATGCTGTTACACGGCCCTATAGGATTGCTGTTCACTTCTATCAGAGCAACTTCGCGGGCGTGTTGTGTGTGTAGACCATGATAGACTGTTCACGAACCTCCACAACACCGTAGTCTCATACAACCATCACTCTATCGCTGACATGGATGTTTTGCATCATGAGCGAGAAATCATCATATTTTAAGCATTGTCGTTCAATAATATACGCATCCGTAGCGCCATCATCATCGCCCTACATCATCATCATAATTTCTTAGCCACCGCGCCGCGCCTCTCGCGCAGCTCATGCAGAGCTCGAGGCGCGAGGTAGGGAACGAGTTCACGAGCCTGCCGGTTCGGACATCTGCAGCCGCCGCGGCTCCGCTTGGCCTTCCAAATAAAGTGGAGAGACAGCGGCACGGCCACGTCGGCCGCCTTCACAACGTCTCTCGTCTCCTGTCTCTCGCTACACATCTTTGTAAAGACCAAGAAAAAAAATTCGGCAGATCCCAAGTACCATTGGAATCGATGTTATGCGAAGCATGCGGAAGGAAGGTGACTGGGTTGTAATTTTTCTATTGAGCGAAACGTTACGAAACGACGTTAAAGACATGTACAAATGTTGTACCCACACACATATGTTGAACAGTCGCATATGTTTCATATAACCAGTTGTTTACAGTTGCGTAAAGATGCCAACAGAAACATGGGTACTACCTGGACCAGACGCGGTAATCTGATATGTAGCACTTGTGCTTGTGATGATGGTAGGTAGCCCTGAATAGTGATTCGTGGACCAACTAGTGGATGGCGCTTAAGTATACAAGTGACGTTAACGCAACATGACGCCTGCAGGCACGGCCGCATGTGTGCGTATGCCATCTGCGCTGCGTGGTCGACTGTCCGGCGTAATAATGCCAATTACTGTGGTATACGTCCCACAATCACGATATCATTATGAGGCACGCTTTAGTGGGGGGACTAAGGATTAATTTCGGGCATCAGGATTTCTGGAACCTGAACCTAAATTAAGTACACTCGCTGGTGTTATTGTACTTCGCCCCCCATCGAAATGCAGCCGCCTTCACTGTGAATCGAAAGCGCGCGCTCGAGCTTACCAACGTGGTGTCCTGAGCAACCACGCAGGTTTCCATTTTTTCATTCACAGTAAGAAGCTTAAACCTCCGGGGCGACCACTTTGACGCTTCTTGCAGACAGCGGAACAGGCGCAAGTGTGATTTGCGCCTACGTATAGTTTAAGAGACAAACCGATGAGCAACAACGCATAGAATGTAAGCGGCACACTTGTGTATTTCAAACGATTTGCCGCTTTCCTGGCCAGATACATGCCCGTACGGCGTGCCTTTTTTTTCTAAATTAGCCGTTTTTTCGTCACAGGAAGTGCCGGTCTGACGTGGCACAGCGGATGCATTTCCTGCGCCCCCCGGTGCGCTCTGTTTAAAAATCATCATTTACGTTTGATTTGGTATAAGTGAAATCAGGTGCAATCTGTCGAACTTCTAAATGATGGAACTGCTATAAGTTTCCACCCGTACTAGTTTTCCATACGAAGAACTGGCTTCATGTTAATAACTAGGAAGATTTTTATTTAATGATTTCTCTCCAACTATAAAGGCGGTGAAGTAGTTGCAGCTTAGACATGATATTCGTATCTCTACATGACAGGTTCGTGACAGTCCTGCATTCTAATAAATAATCTTTATTTTCCAATGTTGTCACATCCATACACACTGAACAGAGAGTTTTAGTGCCGGGGCCCCCCATGCGGCTTACTTATGCAAACCCTTGCGTTCCTGTGTACCCTCCTTGGTTGCGGCTGGGAGTACAAAGAAACGCAAGAGCGTGCGTACACAAGCCGCTTTGAGTCCCCACCACTAAAGCTGTCTACTGTTTTGGGGAGTGGAAGGGGACCGAATACGCTGACAGCCTCTAGTAATGCTTGTGAGAGGCAGCATGCAAACCCGATGATCCATTAGAGCCAGTGTTTCTTGGCCAATACGAAATGGAAGAGAATCGAAGTGGGGAAACTGCATCGTGTAATTGAATGATAGGCTTTTGCAAAAAAAAAATTCTTTTTTGCCCGATATGAAGCACTAGAAGGTGAAATGTGATGAGCAAATTTCTCGCATGATTATTCCGCAACCTCCTAAAAAAAGCAAAGGAATGGGCAGCAGAGTGTGGCTAAGCGTTCGTCTGGCACTCAGACGGGAAAGTGCTGGTAAGACGCGCAGCTGGGGCAAGAGCGGTCATCGTACGAAGTGAGGAAGAATCTAAAACGCTTACAATGATCCTGTGAAACAGTTTTAAAGACTACGATCCTTTTTTTTTTTGTGGTCAAAAGTGCTGCTCTCAACCTACGACTTCGGTCGCGTTTAGCAGCAGTTTGGTGCAAATGGTAGTCTTTCCTTGTTTCATCTCAATCATAGAAGTCTGAGTAATAAACGTGATGAAGTGAAACCCTTCTGATTTGATATATCTCACGGAGACGTGACTTTCCTCAGATGAGTGTGCTCCCTATGACGGGTATGATTGTGTCTCAGCATTCCGATCACAAAAACGAGAAGGTGGTGTTTGTATGTATGTTCGGTCAGATATAACATAACGAATAATTTGAGCACATAGAATAATAGACGAAAATTATGACTGTATATCGATAGAGCTCTTCAATATTCTGTTTTCAGTTATTTATAGGCAGACATCTGTTTTCTTGAAACATTTCCTGATGTTCACTGAAAAATTATTTGAAACATCTCTTAAGTTTATCTTAGAAACAGTTATGATGGGTGATTCTAACATTGATGTTAGTACAGACAACTCATGGCCTGAACCTTTTAAAGAAATATTAGAAGCCTATCAATGTTTGAATGTAATCAATGTCGCAACGAGAATAACTTCGACTACTGACGTAACCTTTGTCTAACCAGCTTTTTGTGTAGTGACATGAGGCCAACAAGCAATCATGGGCGTCGCCAGGGGGGTGCGAAAGGGGCACTTGCCCCCCTCAGGCTACACCACCACTTGCCCCGCACCCAAGCTATTCAAGCGCTCGCCTCCCCCCTCCCCGGCCGTGATACAACACTGTTTTGCCCCCCCCCCCCCCCCCAAGACAAAATCCGGCCGACGCCCATGGTTCTCAAGCATGTTGATCCCAGGGAACCCTGCTAAACTCCTATAAGTGCCAAGGAACCCCTTCCCATCATCTGCTTTTGTGCGAGAATTTTTCATTCCATTCATGCAACATTCACGCGCAATAAATTCAAAAGCGAGGGTATATGAAACATTTATTCACTGACATGCAACTGAACGCCCTTTTTTTGCATTAACAAATCGACGCGAGGCTCAGTAAAAGTCGGGGACCAGCCCCATGTCGGCTGCTGGATTCACCACGGCTCCACTGACGTATTTCCGTCAGGGATATGACATTGCAAAATATACACTAACAAATGGCAAAGAAAAAACTTACAGAAAAAAGTTTCTTTACAGGGAGTCGAACCTACGCTCTCTCGCTCCGCAGCGTGCGGCGCGAAAGGATTTGGCCACGAACCATACGTTCTTTGGAGTACTAACGGCGAAGTATTTATATACACGGTAGTCCGAAATCGGCGATTTCAGCGCGTTTTCGTTATCACTAGCGAGAGGGCGCGACGGGTGCGAGGGTGCGCTTGAAAGGTCGTAGCTCCGCGCGTTGCGATGCGCGCGCGCTTATCTCTTGACCGGGGCACTCTGTACGTCTTGTGCTGGCGTTGAAGTTCTAGCGAGCACGAAGGTCACTTCGCTCGCTGCAGCGGCCGCATTCGCGAAAGAAGCGCGCTGCTCAGACACAAAGAAGTAACAGTGACAGTTGTTAGTTAGCGCTCGCCCGTGTACTTCGATTGATTTAGGTACAGGTTAACAACCCCAGGTGGTCGAAATTTCCGGTGCCCTCCACTACGACATCTCTCATAGACATATCGTGGTTTTGGGACGTCAAACCCGCGATATTATTGCTAGTTCGCGCTCGTCCTTTGTATGTTCTTTTCGTGCGGCCATTTCTGCTTGAGGAGTGAGCTGCAAGTTTCGAGCTGCTTGCCGTTCTTCGCGTGACATTACAATTTTTTTGCTATAGCATTTCGTTCCTTTGCTCTTGTGGTGAAACAATGCACAATAAACGCTGAACAACCTCTCTGTAGAAGTGTTTCACTTTCGTGTTTTACCGATTCCTGTGACAAAAGGATCAGCCATGTTTTTTTTTTCTTTTTTTAAATGCGAAGCATTTCTTTGCGTACTGTAAGCACTTTTGCGTTTCTATCTACGTATCTATCTATCTTATCTATCTATCTATCTACGTATCTATATATCTATCTATCTATCTATCTAGCCGCCTACGTCCGGGTACTCTCGTGATGGCCTCCTTAAGTTGGGGTAGACCACTATTTGTATGGGAGGGTAAGAGGTATTGACGACTATGTCTGGCTGGTCATGACATGAATAACGTGAAAATCCCGTCGCGTACGTCGTCAAACTCATTTCTCCAGACACGTGTGGCTTATACCCGTATACCACGGGCCGCGGAATGCGGGTATGCGTTACCGGACTTAGACAATTTATATCTACCCAGGAACAGCGAGAACAGGCATTGGTAACTTAAATGCGAGAGTGTTAAGAGAAACTGACATTGGTGGCGTTGCCACTGGTAATTTAAAGGCGACAGCGTGAAGAAAAACGGGCATCGGTGGCGTTGACGCCAGGAATACAAAGAATAGAAATCAGAGTCCCCGAAGGAATCGAACCCAAGCATTCTGCGTGGCAATCAAGCGTTCTACCACAGAGCTACGTCAGGTCTCGAAACTGCTTTGGCAGAACACCCTATGCAGGCGTAATGTCGGTGAAACGTATATTGTGGTTGCAGTGCTGGCTGTCTAATTTTATAAACATTACATACGTACCATGACGAAGTAGTCATGTCGGGTTAACGTCAGTTGTATAATTAAGCGCCATCCACTGTAGTTGGTTTGCGTAGCACTATCCAGGGCTACCATCCTTGCAAGCACAAACTCAACATATCAGCTTACCGCTTCTGGTGTTGGCAATACTCATGTTTCTGTTGGCATTGTTACACAACTGTAAACAACTGGTTATATAAAACATATGCCACTCTTGAACATGTCTGTGCGTGCAACATTTGTACATATCTTTAGCGTCATTTCATATCGTTTCGCTCAATAAAAAAATTACAACCCAATCACCGTACCTCCGGATGCTTCGCATAACATCGATTCCCATGGTACTTGGGATCTGCCTAATTTTTTCTTTTCAGATAGTCTGGTGTCGAGAAGCGCTGCTCCCAAGATATGTTGCTGCATAATGCGATGGCATGTCCACTGCATTATCTTCGGCACCTATCTTCAAACAGGAGAAATGTGCATGGGGTAACATAAGGCATCCGAGATTCAAGTGCAATAGCTCAACCGCGCGGCCCGTTTTCGGGGTCTGGTTGGCTACTAGCTGCTGGAGGGATATATTGCGCTGATCGCGCGTTTCTCTTATGCAGTGAGGTGTGCTCATTGACACTCGGGCGTGAGTAATAGATGTTCTTTAGATCGATCAAACCTCAGGTTCACCGTCTAAGTGACTTAGCGACGGCGGAACCAGTGAAAATTTATCAGTGGCTCGCGGAACCCCAGGGAGGGGCCTGCGGAATTTCTAGGTTCCGCGGAACCCACTTTGAGAAACCATGCTATATTGCATTCTTGGATATCGGGGTTAGGCTACGTTTCTGTAATCACTTCGACATCTTTACTGTACAAAAACAGCAGTTCTTCAGACTGCTGTACTTCGTTGACAATACTTCTTGCACTCAAACACGATATTGTGAATTCTTTCATTTGTTGTGACGCGTAAGAAAAGGTTGCCTCTCCACCCCTTTGGGTGCGAAGGTGCGAGAATATTTCAGAGCGATCATTTTCGATGCAGTTTCATTCCAGGCAAATTTTTCTCTGTCGATGGTAAGCTTAAAAAAAAGTAGCATCAAATTTTTCTTTGTTCCAGTGTTGTGATTCTTCCAGGTTTCTCTAACAGACTTTCGATAATCTTGCAATATAGATGTACGTTTACCTTTTGGTTCATAGCAGTTTCGTAATACCAACATTACTTTTGTTCCTATATCGTAAAGAAACGCGGTACTCGTGCTAAGCTTTAGCTGTTCGACGAATATGAAGCCGTCCGGCTGATGGCAATGTGTTCCGATGAGGGAGACATAAATTGATCCCATATCTTTGTCACAATTCTCTCTAAAAGTGCAAGAAACGTGAAGAGCCGTTTATGCGTTCAAAGGTTTTCCTGCAGTATGGGTCGACACGTTGCTGGGAAAGAAGGAGAGAAGAGTTGCCGGGACATAGGCAACCGACCGTTGCTATGGGCAAAGCAGATGTCAGTACGAGGGCACAGTGGCGTAACCAGAGGGTGGCACACCGGGCCCGTGCCCCCCCCCCCCCCCCCCCCCGAATTTTTCTTTGCCATGGCATACACCGCACAGAATGACACTGGACTTCATTTACCTGTCCAGTCCCCATTTAAGATCAAGGAGGTGCCCCCCCTCCCCCCCCCCCCCCCCCTTCCCGAAAAAAAACTTCTGCCTACGCCCCTG
>JALIZH010019506.1:0-19024 GCA_030522465.1 Rhipicephalus appendiculatus | reverse complement strand
TAAAATGCCGCTCCAGCGTCCCAGTAACCAGCGCGATACTGGGCCCATAATCCGGCATGGCACTGGACGCTGTAAGCCAGTGGCGCTGGGTTTTGCAACAGGGATACGCGACTGTTGAACATACATGTCTGTGCGTATAAAATTTGTATATACGTATAGTGCATTTCGAAACGTTTCGCTCAACACTAAAATTACACCACAGTCACTTTACCTTCGCATGCTGCGCATGAAATCGATTCCCATGGTATGTGGGATCTGCCGAACTTTTTAAATGCGAAGCATTTCTTAGCGAGCTTCGGCGACTTTGAGCCTATCTATCTATCTATCTATCTATCTATCTATCTATCTATCTATCTATCTATCTATCTATCTATCTATCTATCTATCTATCCTCCTCTATCTATCTATCTATCTATATCATCTATCTATCTATCTATCTAGCCGCCTGCGACTTTGTGCTCTCCCTGGCCGTATCGTTAATGGTTAGTTAGTTAATTTGGTGTTTTATGGCGCAAAAGCAGCTGAGGCTATGCTGCGCCAGACACAAGGTGTTAAGAAGAAGGTAGTGAGATGATGAAGTTCTAAAGCTTATTTAAAAAACCACATTCTTTTAGGAAAGTTTAGCACGTCAGGCAGGGGTACTAGAGAGTCATCTCCTAACAGCAGAGCAGGGTGTAAGGGTATGTGTTGTTTGTATAGTATGCTGAAATATTTTTGTCTCTTTGTTTCAACGTCTGGGCATGTGATAATAATGTGTATAAGTGTGAGTGGTTCTTGGCATTTTTCACAGATTGGCTGTTCTTCTTTTGTGAGTAAAAAGTTGTGTGTCAGGTGTGTGTGTCCAATGCGAAGTCGGCATAATATAACTTCGATAAACCGTTGTTGGTGACGGCAGGTCTTCCATTCACCGAGTATGGGCTTCACCAGGTGGAGCTTGTTATTCGTGCATGTGTCCCACTGTTGCTGCCATTTTGCTTTTAAAGCTAGACGAATTGTTCGCTGGATGTCGTTAAGGGGAATTTTCACTTTTGCTACTGTTTTGTGTGCTGCCAAGGAGGCATATTTATCTGCTTTTTCGTTTCCAGGTATCCCAACATGACTTGGGACCCAGCAGAAACGGATGGAAACTGCCTGGCTGTTTAAATATACCATGCGTAAAATGTCACCCACTAATGGCTCACATTCGGATTTTATATGTAGGGCTTTTAGTGTGCTAAGTGAGTCGGTGTATATGATTGCTTTCTTGTATTTGCCAGCGATAATTTTCCGAACTGCCTCAGTCAAGGCATAAGCCTCAGCTGAAAAAAATAGAAAAACTACCAGGTACTCTCATAGAAACTGCACTTTCCGATGTCGCAATCCCAATACCCACGTGGTTTTCTGTTTTTGAGCCATCTGTGTAAAATTCTTCGTAATCCCTATATTCATACTGAAGTGTATGGAATTCTTGAATTATGTGTTCTGGTGGAGTGCTTTTTTGTTGAAACGGCCTAGTGAAAACTCGCAAAGCTGTGACAGGTCGAACCATGGCGGCAGTCTTGGTGGTTTAACAGCGACTTGTAGTGCTCCTTCAGGGATGGTATAAAAGCGGCAGTATTCCTCAAAGCGTAGGACAAGTGGTTTGATTAGGTTAGGTTTGTTGAGGTAGTGTAGGCGCCAGTTACACATTGTGGCAATTTCGTAGCAGATGTGTTCAGGTGACGATCTTATTCTTAAAACATATGACAGGGTTAGTAATGCTCTTCGATGACACAGAGGAGGTTCGTTGCATTCTACGTATAGACTTTGCACAGGCGATGTTCTGTAAGCACCACTGGACAGACGGATACCGAGGTTGTGTATAGGGTCAAGACGGCGAATGTATGAGTCTCGCGCTGAGTCGTAAACAACGCAACCGTAGTCTAAAATGCTGCGTACAAGAGATCGGTAAATACGTATAAGGCAGAGTCGATCGGAACCCCCAGTGCTTATGTGAGAGTACTTTGAGAACGTTGAGTGCTCTGTTTGCCTTAGTTTTCAGAGCGTTTATGTGTGCCAGAAAGTTCAGTTTTCGGTCGAATGTGATTCCTAGAAATTTGTATTCTTGTTTTACCGGCATTTCGATGTTGTTTAGTTTGAGAACAGGGTCAGGGAACAATCCTCTTTTTTTGTGTAAAGAGAACAGCGGTGGTTTTTTGGGTTGAAAAGCGGAAACCATTTTGGTCGGCCCATCTCGTAAGTTGATTTATTATAATTTGGAGTTGCCTTTCACAGGATGATAGGCTGGAGGCACGGCAGGCGATTTGGAGATCGTCAACGTAGATGGAGTGCATGACTGTAGGGGGTATAGCTCTGTTGATGGAGTTCATTTTGACAATGAAAGGAGTGGTGCTCAGAACGCAACCCTGTGGTACACCATTTTCTTGGACAAATATTTGTGATAATACCGTACCGAGACGTACTTGGAATGTTCTATTAGATAGGAAATTACATAGGCAGTTAAGCATTCTTCCGCGAATACCCAAGTTTGCTAGATCTCTGAGAATCCCATATCTCCAAGTTGTGTCATATGCTTTCTCCAAGTCAAAGAAGACGGCGAGACAGAGCTGTTTGTGTAGAAATGCTTGTCGTATTTTCTTGTTCCAGCCTCACGAGATGGTCAGTGGTGGAACAGCCCTTTTTGTATCCACACTGGTGTGAGGTCTATTAGGCGCTCTGACTCAAGAGTGAAGGGTGAGTCTTATATTTATGATGGTTTCGTATGTTTTTGCTAGGCAGCTTGTTAATGCAATGGGCCTGTAGCTACTTGGGGATGTTGGGGGTTTACCAGGTTTGAGGAAAGGTATAACTATTGCATTTTTCCAATCTTCAGGCATTACGCCAGAGTCCCATATTTTGTTGAAAAATTGGAGAAGTGCCTGCGCCGATGCTTGGGATAGGTGTGCCAACATTGTGTAGTGTACCTGGTCAGGCCCTGTTGCCGTTTTTTTACCGGCGGAAAGTACTCTGTTTAATTCGTGCAGTGTAAGCGGAATGTTGTAAGATTCATTTGAGGTACTGGTAGTAGTTAATCTTTTGTTTTTCTGCATTTTCTTTGTATTTCAGGAATGTATTGGTGTAATTTGCTGAACATGACACCTTGTAAAAGTGTTCGCCTAATAGGTTGGCCTGATCTTCTAGTGTTGTTTGTGTGTCTGGACTTGTGAGGAGTGGTATTGTGTAGGAGGAGTACTCTCCTTTAAACTTCCTGACCTGGTCCCACATATGTTTGGATGTGACTGAACTGTTAATTGATGATATGTATTTCTGCCATGAATCCTTTTCCGCTTGTCTTCGAATAAATCGGGCTCTGGCTTTTGCCTGTTTGAAATTGATGAGGTTGGTGTAGGTGGGGTATCTTCGCAGAATTCCCCAGGCCTTATTTTGTTGTTTTTTGGCGTCAGTACACTCGCTTGTCCACCAAGGGTTAAGTTTTTTACGTACGATGCCGGATGACTGCGGTATTGCCTTTTCTGCAGCTGAAATTAGTACTTTAACGAACCTTTCGTTCAGTTCCTCAACAGAAAGTTCTGATGAGAAAGCTTCGTCGAGCTTAGCATTTTCCGTAAAAACTGGCCAGTTCGCTAACTGCAGTTTCCACCGGCGTGGCTTGCTAGTTAAAGTCGGGTAGGATGGTACGAGTTTTATGATGCCGGGTTGATGATCACTACCGTATGACGTGTTGAGAACCTCCCATTTAAGATCGCTAAAAACACACGGTGAGCACAGGGCAAGATCTAAACAGCTAAAAGTGCGTGAGGTTGGTGAAAAGTAGGTAAAAGCGCCGGAGTTCAGAAGGCAGATATCGTTTGATAAAACGAAATCTTCAACAACCTGCCCTCTTGTATCAGTTCTGTCGCTACCCCAAAGGGTGGAGTGAGCATTAAAATCCCCAACTAAAATAAATGGTTTTGGTAGCTGTTCCACTAGATTTTCTAGGTTTTTAGTGGTGAAAAGGGTGTGAGGTGGAATATATAGCGAGCAGATGGTGATGGTTCTGTATGATAGAATGGTGACGGCTACGGCCTCGAAAGATGTGTTAATTTGGACATCTCGCGTAGGAATGCTGCCTTGCACAACTATGGCTACTCCTCCTGAAAGACGGTTGCAATGTTCGCGGTCCTTTCGGGCAACTGTAAAGCCCTTTAGGAAATTGTCATGTTTTGCACCAAGATTTGTCTCTTGGAGGCAGAAAGCAACTGGTGAGAACTGGTTGATGATGTCCTTTACGTCACCTAAATTATGAATTAAACCTCTACAGTTCCAATGTACGATGAAAGCCATGATGAAATAAAATTAAGCAAATGTACTTGTGGGGATTGTTCGGTTAAAACTAAATATGATAGGTGACATTATTAAGAATTGAGCTACAGACTAATGCGATAACCATTTTGGTTATCGCTTGCTTTTCATGGTGATTGGGACCTTTTCCTGTTTGGCGCGCTCCAGGGAGCGCTTGTCTTTCGGTGTCGATGACACCGAGGTCTTTGGATCGACCTCCATCGCCCTGCCAGAGGCGCTGGAAGATCGAGAGCTCGGCACTGAGACGCGGGTCTCAGGTCTCGGTACTCGATTGATTTTAGGGCCCAGCGAGACCGGAGTCTCCAGGCCCTTTGAGGTGGATGGCGCAGCAGGCGCTGCTTCCATCAAGGGGGGCGGAAGGAGTCACAACCGGACCACTTTGTGTGGACCCGGAGGACATTTCAGGCCTTTGTGACGCTGCCCCCGACTGCGTCACATCGGCGTAACTTCTCTGGAAAAGGTGAGATAACCGTTTCCGCGCTTCGTAAAACGAGATTTTTTCATTGATGGTTAAAGCTATGATTTCTTTTTCATTTTTCCAGAATGGGCATGAGCGGGAATACGCTGGGTGATCTCCTTTACAGTTGACACAAAGTGGCGATGAGGTGCAATTTTCGGAAGTGTGGTCGTTGGCGCTGCATTTGGCGCATGTTTCCTTTCCTCTGCATGTGTGGGATGCGTGACCGAATCTTTGGCACTTAAAACAGCGTCTCGGGTTTGGGATGTACGGTCTGACATTGATTTTCACATACCCAGCCAAAAGAGAGGTGGGCATATCACTTGTACCAAAGGTAAGTATGACATGTTTGGTGGGGATTTCTTGGTCGTTGCGGCGGATGACTATTCTCTGCACTTTTATCACTCCTTGGTCTTGAAAACCCCTCAAGGAGCTCTTCGTCGCTTAGGCTTAAGAAGTCGTCTTCGGATATTACTCCCCTGCTGGTGTTCAGGGACCTGTGGACAGAAATTGTGACTGTAGCTTCACCAATACTGGATAGTTCGGATAGTTTTGGCACTTGTTCTTTTTCGGTTAGTTCTAGTAGGATATCGCCGCTTGACATTTTTGAGGCTTTGTATGTCGGTCCAATCTTATCTTTGATGCATTTAGCCACCAAAAATGGGGACAGCTTTCTTGCGGGTATGTTTGAACTGTGAATGACGTGGTACTTTGGGAACGTTGCTGTATTCTGTGTGGAGAAGTGAAAAGTTTCTCGGTGCGGCCTCTTTTACGAGACCGATCAATGGTGGTGGATACTTGAGAAGCCATAAAAAAAATTTCTGTGTTCGGCAACAGCGCCGACCGCCCACCACGGAGCCCAACAAGGGGACGCGGCTGGACTTGTGAACAAGCCTGCACGACGCCAGCCGTACGCTGTTACTATAACCAAATATACATACCCAAGACTGGATATGATACACAAGGTTAACCCTCGCCGCCAGGAAAACTAGAAGTAAATGGAAGAGAGGAGAAGACAGGAAAGAATAAAAGAGAGAGAGAAAGACGAAGATGTAGGTAGAGAAGGAAAGGAAAGGGCGACTGCCGATTTCCCCGGGCGGGTCAATCCGGGGGTGCCGTCTACGTGAAGCTGGGGCCAAAGGGGTGTGTTGCCTCTGCCGGGGGGCCTTAAAGGTCCAAACACCCGGCGTCAGCTCAACCCCCAGGATCCCCTTTTCCCCGGACACGGCAGAGCCACGCACGGCGAGGCGTGGGGAGGAGGTCGAGGCCCCCCCCCCGTTGGCTCGGGTCCGTGGTGTCGCCACACACCAAACGCCTGCTCGCGCAGACGCCCCTGCGGGGGTATCGTTAATGGGATTTATACCAAAATTGGCATGGAATAACATGACTGTATGGCAAACAGGAGTGACAGGTCATATCATGAAAATCATGAATAATTTGACATGAAAACTATGATTTACACGCCATGGCCATGTTGCTGCTCAGGCCGTTTTCTTAACTTGATATATCCAAAAATACGTACGATGAGACATTTCTGCATGATCAATATTGTCACGTGGTCGTGACGTCGACGAAGGCAACAGTCGGCGAGGTAAAGAAGAAACTCTTTATTTTGGCCGAACTTGTGGCCGGGAAAATGAAGGTCAGACTACAGCAATACACGCTGGCACTGAGAGCGGCGAACAGAGCGTCGGCCGTCGATAATCTGATCATCGTTGGAGCGCGCCGGCTTTTATACATCACGCGTCGAACATTCTCGCCTTATCACTGGTCGTCGCGCAAGCTCTGGAATAAGCTAGAGTGTTCGCGTCTTGCGCGCAATCTTAACACAACGATCTACAATAATCGTGAAGCTTCTAGAACAATCAGCCGCGGTTTGCGCTGAGCATGCGGACAGTCTTTGTGGGCGAAAACCGAGTACAAGAAGAATGAAAATAAGAAACGCGCGTGGCAATGCCCCCCTCTGAAAAAGCATCGTCCCGATGCTTAAAAAGAACACGGGGGAAAAATACATGCAACAAGAAATCACAAGAATAAAGAAAGAAATTACAATAATAAAGCAATAAGTTCAGTCGTCAGGTTCGCTAACGCGCGTAATACGGTTTGAGGCGCACGACATGGACGACTTCAGGTCGCGCACGGCGCCGTTGAGAGTTCGTAATGCCGTCCGGGACGACCTCGTAGTCCAGAGTACCGAGACGTCGAAGCACCTTGTATGGCCCGAAGTAACGCCGAAGAAGTTTTTCACTGAGTCCACGTCGGCGTATCGGCGTCCACACCCAGACGCGGTCGCCGGGCTGGTATTCCACGAAGCGTCGTCGAAGATTGTAGCGGCGGCTGTCAGTCGTCTGCTGATTCTTGATGCGCAGCCGGGCGAGCTGTCGGGCTTCTTCAGCGCGCTGAAGGTAGCCGGTGACGTCGAGGTTTTCTTCGTCAGCGACGTTGGGCAGCATGGCGTCGAGCGTCGTTGCCGGGTTCCTTCCGTAGACCAACTTGTACGGCGTCATCTGTGTCGTCTCCTGCACGGCCGTGTTGTAGGCGAAGGTCACGTACGGGAGGATTGCATCCCACGTCCTGTGCTCGACGTCGACGTACATGGCCAGCATGTCCGCGATGGTCTTGTTTAGACGCTCGGTGAGACCATTGGTCTGTGGGTGGTAGGCGGTGGTCCGGCGGTGGCTTGTGTGGCTGTACCTCAAGATCGCCTGAGTTAACTCCGCTGTAAATGCCGTGCCTCTGTCGGTAATGAGGACCTCCGGGGCGCCATGACGCAGGACGATGTTCTCGACGAAGAACTTTGCTACCTCGGCGGCGCTGCCTTTGGGCAGGGCCCTTGTTTCGGCGTAGCGGGTGAGGTAGTCGGTAGCCACGACGATCCACTTGTTTCCGCCAGCCGACGTCGGGAACGGCCCGAGTAAATCCATGCCGATTTGCTGGAACGGCCGGCGAGGTGGCTCGATGGGCTGCAGAAGTCCCGCTGGTCTTGTCGGCGGTGTCTTACGTCGCTGGCAGTCCCGGCATGTCCTCACGTAACGAGCGACGTCGGCGGTAAGGCGCGGCCAGTAGTACTTTTCTTGTGTTCTTGCAAGCGTGCGCGAAAAGCCGAGGTGGCCAGCCGTTGGGTCGTCGTGCAGGGCCTGCAGAATTTCTGGTCGCAGATCCGAAGGCACAACGATGAGGTAGCTGGCTTGGGCTGGGGAGAAGTTTTTCTTAACGAGGACGTTGTTTTTCAAAGAAAATGACGTCAATCCTCGCCTGAATACTTTTGGGACGACGGTGGTCCTGCCCTCAAGGTATTCCATTAGGCCCCTCAGTTCCGGGTCTTCTCGCTGTCGATCGGCGAAGTCGTCGGCACTTATGGTTCCCAAAAAGTACTCATCATCCTGGTCGTCCTGCGGCGGTGGGTCGACGGGGGCACGAGACAGGCAGTCGGCGTCGGAGTGTTTCCTTCCGGACTTATACACGACGGTAATGTCGAATTCTTGAAGCCTTAGGGCTCCACCGTGCGAGACGACCTGAAGGATCCTTCAAGTTAGCTAGCCAACACAGGGCGTGGTGGTCACTCACAACTTTGAAAGGTCTGCCGTAGAGGTAGGGGCGAAATTTTGACGTAGCCCAGATGATGGCAAGACACTCCTTTTCTGTTGTGGAATAGTTGGCTTCGCCTTCGATAGAGACCGGCTAGCATAGCTGATAACCCTTTCAAGTCCGTCAGTCCTCTGCATTAGGACGGCTCCGAGCCCCACACTGCTGGCGTCGGTGTGGATTTCCGTGTCGGCGTATTCGTCGAAGTGCGCAAGTATCGGCGGTGTCTGCAAGCGTCGTTTGAGTTCTTGAAATGCTTCTACTTGTGCCGTTTCCCACTTAAAGTCCACGTCGGTTTTAGTGAGATGGGTTAGCGGCTCGGCGATACGTGAAAAGTCCTTGACGAAGCGTCTGTAGTAGGCGCACAAGCCGAGAAATCGGCGCACGGCTTTCTTGTCGGTGGGTGGTGGGAAAGTGGCGATGGCAGCTGTTTTCTGCGGGTCTGGGCGCACTCCAGTCTTGCTGATCACGTGACCCAAAAACAGAAGCTCCTCGTACGCGAAGCGGCATTTTTCTGGCTTCAGGGGTGAGCCCGGAGTTCTTGATTGCTTGAAGTACGGATTGGAGGCGCTGGAGGTGTTCGTCGAAGTTCGAGGAAAACACAACGACGTCGTCCAAGTAAACAAGGCAAGTTTGCCACTTCAAGCCCGCCAGTACTGTATCCATGACACGTTGGAAAGTTGCAGGTGCCGAGCATAGGCCAAAGGGCATGACCTTGAACTCGAAGAGGCCGTCTGGTGTTATAAAAGCAGTTTTCTCTCGGTCTCTCTCGTCGACTTCGATTTGCCAATAGCCGGTTTTGAGGTCCATCGACGAAAAAATACTTCGCGTTGTGGAGTCGGTCCAGGGCGTCGTCTATCCGTGGGAGAGGATACACGTCCTTCTTCGTGATTTTGTTCAGGCGGCGATAGTCGACGCAGAAGCGTAGGGTTCCGTCCTTCTTCCTCACTAACACCACGGGTGACGCCCACGGACTCTTGGACGGCTGAATGATGTCGTCGCGTAGCATTTCGTCGACTTGTTTTTTTCACGGCCTCACGTTCGCGCGTAGAAACTCGGTACGGGCTCTGTCGAACTGGTCGGTCACTTTCCTCTGTTATGATGCGATGTTTCGCAATTGGGGTCTGTCGAATTCTTGACGACGCCGAGAAGCAGTCCTTGAATTGCATGAGTAGGGCTTTGAGCTGATCTTGCTTGGCCTTCGTAAGGCTCGGGTTGATGTCGAAATCGGGTTGGGGACCTCGATTCGTCGAAGCAGGTTCGGCAGCATCGAAGAGGGCGAAAGCATTGCTGACGGCCACGCATTCGTCGATGTAGGCGACCGTCGTACCAATGTTGAGGTGCCTGTATTCGTGGCTGAAGTTTGTCAGCACTACCTTTGCTTTACCGTCACGCAGCTCAGCTATACCTCTTGCGACGCAAATTTGACGGTTCAGGAGTAGGTGCTGGTCGCCCTCGATGACGCCTTCAACGTTCGCGGGTTTTTCGGTGCCGACGGAAATAATGACGCTGGAGAGCGGCGGTACGGTCACTTGCTCTTCTATCACATTCAATGCGCGGTTCCCCGGCGCCGCGTGGGGCAGGATCTCTTTTTCTGAGGTTAGTGTTATCGACTCAGACCTCAGGTCGATGACGGCGCCGTGGTCACTCAGGAAGTCCATTCCAAGTATCACATCCCTGGAGCAGTGTTGTAGGATTACAAAGCTCGCTGGATAAGTCCGGTCATTGATGGTGACTCTCGCCGTGCAGACTCCAATCGGAGTTATCAAGTGGCCTCCAGCTGTCCGGATTTCAGGTCCACTCCAAGCGGTCTTTACTTTCTTCAGCTTGGCGGCGAATGGCCCACTGACGACGGAATAGTCGGCCCCAGTGTCGACGAGAGCGGTGACGCTGTGGCCGTCGATGAGAACGTCGAGGTCGCTAGTCCGTCGCCTTGCGTTGCGGTTAGGTCGCGGCGTCGGATCACGGCTACGTCGAATTGTTGCGCTGCTTGCATGCTGCGTCGTCAGGTTTTCCTCGCTCCACGAGGTTTCCTCGGCAGGGCTTCGTCTGCTTCGCGTCGTCGTCGGCGGCCGCGGAGGATCTTCGGCATTTCGTCGAACAGCAACCGCACCTCCATCGGTTGCTGCCCTTAGTTTCCCGGGTACGGGCTAGGTGACCGGCCCCGGTTTGGGCCAGTGTACTGCCGGCGGTGCGGTGACATGTAGCGGCCGGGTGACGGTGAGCGGGAAGGTCGTCGGGGCGTCCACTGAGGTCCTGCGAGGTAGTCGGCGATGTCTTGCGGTCGTTCACCCCGCTGTGGACGAGGCGCGTTGACGGCGAAACCGCGTAGGCCCATCTGTCGGTACTGGCAATGGCGGTAAGTGTGGCCGGCTTCCCCGCAGTGGTAGCAGAGCGGGCGGTTGTCAGGGGCCCGCCAAATGTCGGTCTTTCTTCGGGCGTAGCGCTGGCCGGCAGGTGGACGGTATGGCGTCGACGGCGGTGGCGGTGGTGTCTGGGAGTTGAAATGCGGCCTTGCGGCCTCTTGACGTGGGCGTGGAGAGGGGGCGTCGCGTCGGGCTACAGCAGCGTAGCTCATGGCTTGCGGCTGAGGATGTGGTGGTTCAATGGTTCCCAGCGAGTGCTGGATTTCATCTCGAACAATGTCGGCGATCGAGGCAACTTGGGGCTGCGAGGACGGCAACAATTTCTGCAGCTCCTCCCGCACGATCGCTCGGATCGTTTCGCGTAGGTCGTCGGATCCGAGGGCGTGGACAGCTGCGCTTTCTTCCATCGATCGGCGATTGTACTGGCGGGTGCGCATTTCCAACGTCTTCTCGATCATCGTAGCCTCCGAGACAAATTCTTCGACTGTTTTGGGTGGGTTCCGTACTAGCCCAGCGAAGAGCTCTTGCTTTACCCCCTCGCATGAGCAAACGGACCTTCTTCTCCTCGGTCATGTCAGGGTCGGTATGGCGGAAGAGACGGATCATCTCTTCCGCAAAGATTGTGACGTTTTCATTCGGGAGCTGCGCCCGTGTTTCCAGCAAAGCGGCGGCTTTTTCCTTTCGCACGACGCTTGCGAACGCGGTGAGAAAGCTGGTCCGGAAGATGTCCCAAGTTGTAATGGTGGGCTCCCTGTTCTCGAACCAGGTCCTTGCTGCGTCCTCCAGGTAGAAGTACACATGACGCAGCTTGTCCTCGGAGCTCCAGTTGTTAAATACCGAGACCCTTTCGAACGTCTCGAGCCAGGTTTCGGGATCTTGACTTGGCGATCCATAGAAGGTCGGCGGCTCCTTCAGTTGCCGGAGCAGGATGGGTGCAGACGGCACAGGGGCTGTCATCGTCGCTGCGGACGAGGTCAGGGTCTTGGTCTTCCGGGTCTTTTCAGGGAGAGGCTCGTACTCTGGCGGTAGACCTTGCTCGCCTGCGGCTGGCTCGCTGCTCAGCGTTGGCGTCGATGTCCTTTTCACGGTGTGGGCTTGGCTCACGGCTGGAGGGGGGGCGTTCGGTACATGGACCGGGAAGCACCTCCACCAGATGTCACGTGGTCGTGACGTCGACGAAGGCAACAGTCGGCGAGGTAAAGAAGAAACTCTTTATTTTGGCCGAACTTGTGGCCGGGAAAATGAAGGTCAGACTACAGCAATACACGCTGGCACTGAGAGCGGCGAACAGAGCGTCGGCCGTCGATAATCTGATCATCGTTGGAGCGCGCCGGCTTTTATACATCACGCGTCGAACATTCTCGCCTTATCACTGGTCGTCGCGCAAGCTCTGGAATAAGCTAGAGTGTTCGCGTCTTGCGCGCAATCTTAACACAACGATCTACAATAATCGTGAAGCTTCTAGAACAATCAGCCGCGGTTTGCGCTGAGCATGCGGACAGTCTTTGTGGGCGAAAACCGAGTACAAGAAGAATGAAAATAAGAAACGCGCGTGGCAATATAAATAACAGGTGGTAATATGAAAATCATGACCTGCATGTTATGTACAACATGATTTACATGCCACGGTCATGGCACGCTGACAGCCGTTTCGCTAGCTTGATATACACCAAATTTGGTATTGCGGGACGTGACTGTATGACGAACATAAATGCCAAGTGGTAATATGGATATCATGACATGTCATTTGCACCATGACTTGTATGCCACGTTCACGGCTCTCGTGGCCGTTTCGCTAGCTTGATATACACCAAGTTTGGTATTGAGGGAAGTGACTGTATGACGAGCATAAATGATAGGTGGTAATATGAAAATCATGACCTGCATGTCATATACAACATGATTTACATGCCACGCTCATGGCGCGCTGACGGCCGTTTCGCTAGCTTGATATACACCAAATTTGCTATTGCGTGACGTGCCTGTATGACGAACATAAATGCCAAGTGGTAATATGGAAATCATGACATGTCGTGTGCAAGATGACCTGCATGCCACGCTCATGACACTCTCGTGGCCGTTTCGCTAGCTTGATATACAACAAACTTCATATTGAGGGACGTGACTGTATGACGAGCATAAATAACAAGTGGTAAATGGAAACCATGACATGTCATGTGCAACATGACTTGCATGCCACACTCATGGTACTCCCGTGGCCTTTTCGCTAGCTTGATATACACCAAATTTGGTATTCAGTGACGTGATTGCATGACGAGGATAAATGACAAGTGGTAATATGCAAATCATGACATGTCATGTGCAACGTGACTTGCATGCCACGCTCATGACACTCTTGTGGCCGTTTCGCCAGCTTGATATACACCAATTTAAGGTGAAAGTCTTTCATGTCTCATGCTCCCGTCCGCCCGTCCGTCCGTCCGCCCGTCCCTCCAGACGTGCCCCTGGCACAGTGCCAGGTGGGCGCCGGGGCGTGGAAACGGATACCAGTCGCGTTGGACTCTACAGCGCTCGCGCTTTGCTTGCGTAGCGTCGCTGTGCCCAGCATCTCTAATCATGCAAGGAGGGAGACGCGCGCATCACGTTCCATTCTGACCGACCCGGTCTCAGTGAGCACAGGCGTTCGAGGAACACACTTTGGAACTGACAAAGTGTCCGTCAATTTAAACGCTGGAACGCGGATGGCGTCTGCACGATGCGCAAAGCACGAGAATACGAACGCATGCGAAACGGAGGCAGATTGGTCTCGCGTCTCGCTGCGATTCGAGGTAAAAAAATCACGCCATATCCACGAAGTGAATGATGAGTGGGCGAGGAGGAGGAGGAGGAAAAAAACCTTTATTGGAACTGACGATTCCAGAGAGCCCTTATCCCCACTGGGCTGGTCGACATCCCTAGTCCGGGACGTCATTAGTCGAAGCCGCCGCCCGAGCCCGCTGGACCAGGGTTCGCTGTGCCTCTAGTTCTGAGCTATAGGCACCCGACACTGACCAGAGGGCGCGATGGAACTCTTGTGGGCCGCCTGAAAATTGACGGCACCGACCGCCAGGGATACCAAGAAAATGAAACGCTCGCTGAACACATCGACGCGCTCAAGTGTCACCCTTTTGGGGACGTTTTCAACGAACGCTTCCTGAGTGCGTCAGTAATCAACCGTGACCGCCCTCCCCCCACATAAAAAAAAGTGCACACGTGCCTTGGCGGGTTCGTTTTGGTGCGTCTACTCGCTAGGCTATGTGGTGGCGTAGTGGCGCGCCTTTTTTTTTTTTTTTTTTGCTGCGTCTACTCGCTAGGCTGTGTGTTCTGGCGCTATCGTCGGATCTCGTAAACTGCCTTGCCGGGTGCCTATTGAGCAGGGTCGCCTCCCAGTCCTGTTTGGTGGGGTTGGGGTTTGCGGTTAATTTTGGGTTCAGTTGGCAGGCCCAGACCATATGGTAAGTGTCGGCCACTTCACCACAGTACTGGCACTGCCCACTTATTTTCGGGTCGTAATGTTTCAGTACGGCTGGACAGAGCAGCGTGTTTGTCTGTAGGCGCCGCAGGACGCGCTCCTCCGTTTTCGAGAGTCCCTTCGCTGGTGCGGGATACAAGCGGCGTTGTTCAGTGTAGTAGTCTCTGATTTCTCGGAACCGTGTTAAAGGTGTGGGAGGTTCAGGCCTATCCGGGCAGCGGGGGGTCTCCCCGGGAAGTAAGCGCGCGGGCCGCTGCATGTGAAGCCTCATTACCCTGCAGACCCTGATGTCCTGAACTCCATATAAGACGTTTTGGGGGTGGGATCGCGGTCCCTGATACTCAATTTCAATAGTCTATTAGCCAGTGGAGAGGTTTCCCCTGCCAGATAGCTCTCGCAGGCTCTTCGATAGTCTGTAACTATTTGTTTTGATTTAGGATGGGACACCGCCAATGCGATGGCTACCTCCTCCGCCTGATTTGAGTTTGTGGCTTTGAAAGTGAGGCCGTCCACCTGTGTTCCTTGATGTACCACCGCTGCCGTGTAGTAACCCCTGGGCGACGGTCCGGCCACGTCGACGTAATAGACCCCATTACGGGAGCCAAGCCGTTTTTCGAGCGCCTCAGCGCGCGCTTGCCTTCTACCCTCGTGCGCCTCCCTAGTCATATTACGGGGAAGCGGGGACACCCATAGTTTGGTTCTCCAAAGTTCAGTGATACGCTCCGCGTGTTCAATTTCGCATTCGTGTCTAATCAATAGGCGGTCCAGTAGGCGCCGACCGGGGGCCGTCTGCTTAAGACGCGTATACTGATTTGTGAGATGTGCTTCTATTAGCTCCTGTATAGAGTTGAAGACACCCAGGGCAGAGAGCTTCTGATTTGATGTGCTGATGGGTAAGTCAAGGGCGCGTTTAATTAATTTTTTGAGAATCGTATCGACTCTGCTCTCTTCGTGTTTAGTGATTCTTAAGTACGGCGTTGAATAGAGAATCCTGCTAGTTATAAAGGCATGGGCGAGCCGAAGCGCGTCCCCTGCCTCGTAGCCCCCCGCGTTTGTTAGAGACTCGGCAGATCATGTGCCCTACCTGTTCCCCAATTTTCCGGAGCTTTTCTAGCGTAGTTCCGTTCTTGGTTCTGTTGTGGATCAGGAGGCCAAGGATTCGAATTTATTTCGGAAACCTCTCGAATGCGTGCTCCTGATACCGTCAAGTTTAGGGTCGTCCTGTCTTTTAGGTTTTCTCTGATGTGCAGGAATTCAGATTTGGATGGAGCGCACTGCAACCCGCACTGGGCCGCATAGGCGTCGACAATGGAGGCGGCCTGCTGGAGGCGCTCTTCAATTTCTCCTAAACTGCCCCGATTTGTCCATAACGTCATATCATCGGCGTATATGGCGTGATATATCCCTTCCACCTCTGCCAATGCCCGCGGAAGCTTCATCATGGCGATGTTGAATAGCAGCGGGGAGAGGACAGCTCCTTGCGGGGTGCCCCGCGTCCCCATCTTGAATGGTCCATGTTCCTCGTTATCTATATGCGAAGAGTCGCCAGTCTGTCTGAGAGAAAGTCTTTAATGTACTCGAAGGTTTTCCTGCCGCAATGGGTACCACTAAAGTTGTTTAGGATGCTTTCGTGTTTAACGTTGTCGAATGCGCCTTTAAGGTCGAGAGCGAGAATGGCCCTGTCGTTGTGCGTCGAGTGAATGGGTTGGATAATGTCTCGCTTTAGTTGCAGGAGGATATTCTTGAGCAGACAGGTGTGGCCTAAAGCCAAACATGGAATCTGCGAAATATCCCTTGCGCTCGAGGTACGTGGAGAGACGGTCTCTAACCATTGCCTCCATTAATTTGCCGGCACACGAAGTTAATGATATAGGTCTCAGGTTGTCCGTGCCGATTTGCTTGCCGGGTTTGGGGATGAATGTAATGCTGTTGTCCAGTCGGCTGGGAGCGGTTGGCCATCCCAGATCGCGTTAATGTACTCTAATAGATGCCGATAGGAATCGTCCGACAGATTTGCTAAAGTTTTACCGTGACGAGATCCCGGCCCGGGGCGGTGCCCCTGCGCATTTTGTTCAGTGCTGCTTTCAGATCGCACATTGCAAAAGGGGCGTCGAGCTGACGGTTGTCTCTACCCGCGTATTCGTACGCATTCCTGTCCGGGTCCAGGGTGCGACATAGGTATCTATCGCATAAAGCATCAGCCAACTGGGAGTTGGTTCCCTGAAAAGCCGTGCAGGGCTCGACGGAGCTGCCTCTGCGCTTCTCCTCTGGTTTGTGCGGGATCGACGAGAAAGTGCGAAAGAGGCGCCATGCCTTACTTGTATTCATCTCTCTAGCTGTAACATTACACCGTTCTATCCAATTGGATTCGTTGAGTTGTGCAGCGTATTCTTCCGCTCGCTTACTCAACTCGGCTATTCGA
This sequence comes from Rhipicephalus appendiculatus, assembly GCA_030522465.1. NCBI lineage: Eukaryota > Metazoa > Arthropoda > Arachnida > Ixodida > Ixodidae > Rhipicephalus > Rhipicephalus appendiculatus. The sequence continues at coordinate 2,402 of JALIZH010019506.1, read as the reverse complement.
AGTTTAAGCTTGCGGTTGAGTTTGTTTCTCCGCCATCGTTTAGTTAAGCTTCTGCGGGCGTCCCAAAGGTGGAGCAGGTACTTATCTACAGCGGGAGTGTGTTCTGTAGTCTTTATAGTTTTAAGGCACTTTGAGTTGGCTGCAAGGAGCTGTTTCGCCCATTCCGCATATCCTCCCGCCCCTGGTACAGAGGGGATTGCCTGAGAGCGAAAGGCTGTCCAATCTGTGAGCTTAGCTTGGCTCCACGTTCTGCGGCCTATTTTAGCCCGGATATTGTGATTCTGAGGAGACAGTGGTCACTGCCGAGCGTTTCCTCTAAGTTCTCCCATGTCGCGTAGGAAATGTTTTTAACCAATGTAAGATCCGGGCAGGTATCGCGGTTTACGGAATTCCCAACTCTAGTGGGTTTCATCGGGTCTGTGAGGAGCGATAGACGGGAGCGTGGATATAAGTTCTGCCAATTTCCGTCCTTTGGGGACTTCACGGGTATAATCCCAGTGATAGCTGGGGGCGTTGAAGTCACCCACGATCACCAGTGGGTGCTTATCTGCTTCTTTAATTGCCCTAAAAAAGATTTCGTTGAAGACACAATGCCTAGATTTTGAGAGCTGTATACATTGAGAATTGAGACGAGCTTTACAATTCAACAGCCCATGGATTTTCTTTAATAACCTCCCAGAGAATGTCACCCAGAGGGTCAGCTACTACAAGCACTTGTAGACGTGGGAAAATGGACAAATGAAAGCTTCAATGTTCGCGGTGATGTGGAGAATGTTTCCTGCAACACATTGAACCTACCGACTTAAGTGACTACTGTGAACGGTGAATTTTCTCGTCATTTCTCTCGGTGTATGAAGCCCCTGTTGCGTGAAAAAATTCAATTTCGCCGCAAGGGCGAATCCAGTGCGAACTATGCTAGGCAGTGGCGTAGCCAGGGGTGGCACACCGGGCACGTGCTCCCTCGAAATTTTTTTCGCCATGGTATACAGAGCGAAAAATTGCCATTTCAAGCAGGTGCGCCTCCCGAAATCAAGATGTGCCCCCCCCCCCCCCCCGAAAAAATTTCTGGCTACGCCCCTGAAGCTAGGGCCAGCAGCTAACTCATTTAGCATCCGACCTGGCGTAAAACGCCTGGCGTCAGGAAACGCGGGGCTACAGCGAGCGAAGCGAAGTCTTCGTGCGTTACTTATATCATCAATGCAAAATGAGTGGCGGAACAATTAACTCAGCACGGACCAAGGGTATATGAAGCCGTCTGCCAAATTTTTTCAAGATAGCGCGACCGCGCCCGGCCAGGCTGGAACAGTGTACGCTCAGCGGCAGCCACGCCCCCTATCCCGGGACCCTCATTGGCACTCCACGGGCCTTTCGTGCGATAAACACGGCCGGCACTTTTCCTCCACTTGAACATCGATCGTCGGCTGCCCTCCCCGCACGCTTCTGTCCTTTGGATTCTGAGACGATGACGGCAAAAAAAAAATGTGCCTTGGAGGTTTTAATTTTAACGCGTGTGATATAAACGAAGTGGACAATTGCGGTTTTCTTCGAAATGGAACATTTTAATGAAAATGTTCACTTTCGAGAAAATATTGACAGCAGCGATGCGTTGAAATCGGAAGCTTGAGGAGGAATTGGTTGCAGCGGCGAACTTGACAAGAGGACACAAGAAGAAGACAACGACGAAGATTTTCAAACACACGCAACAGGACGCAGCCAAGAAGCTGTCCTCCGAGCTTCAAGCGCTCTTCCCAGAGGCTATGCTTTTTCATACTACGACATCGTGGCATTCAAGGTAAGGCCGCATACGGCAATAAGCTATACCGAAGAGGTCTGAAACTTTCCGGCCTCAATATTGGTGTGATTTTAATTCTCTGTGAAGGCGCCGCGCAGGCGTAAATTGAGTTAAGCGCCACTTTTCCGGCAAAATGTCCGGCAAGAAAAAATGACGTCACGGCCACCATATTTTCAACAATTTTCATCAGCCGTGCTTTTGCCGTGCTCACCGATATTGGCGCTGTTGTCGCGCCTAATCGCTTTTGGCGGGCTGCTTGCTGCTTGTGTCTACGTCGTCCACGCTACCCTGTCCACGGTTCATGCTGCGTTTTGAGCCCAGTGTTCATTGCCAGTGCTAGTAATTACCTTCTTTCAAGTAACACTGCCTGCAAGAACCCTCGAGGAATCGTGTACGTATGCTTCACGTGTGTCTGACCGCGGCTTTCTTTTTGTTATATAGTGCTACCGGTCTGTGACGCGGCGGGCAAACTTGCACTGTTCCCTTTGCCTTTTGGATTATGCATTTAGGGACTAGATATCCGATGACATCATTGCTCTTGCCTCATGCACTCGCTCGATATAAATTGCAGAGAACGGGACGCGCCAATCGAAAGTACTACGCTCATTCC
>JALIZH010019505.1:0-25367 GCA_030522465.1 Rhipicephalus appendiculatus | reverse complement strand
CCATAAAAAAATGAAACAGGAGCATGCTGGGAACTGTGACCAGAGCATGGAGCACGAGGGGGGGTGCTGCCCGAGGAGGTTGGTTTGTAGACGCTGGGCGCGCTCGCTCGTGAATTTTCGTTTTTTTTTTTTGTCTTGCCATGAGCTCATCAAGAAAGAGGAACGGAAACAAGGGCATGGCGGGAATTGTGACCCAAGCCCGAAGGGGTAGCGCCTTAAGAGGAGGTTGGCTTATAGATGCTAGGCGCACACTCTTCTATTTTTTTTTAGGGGCGAAGCTCCTGATCCCGTGGGTCGTGCGTCCCTTGTATGTAGTAGCCACCTGCGTGATGACGATGGCGATCGCGATGCCATACAACACATGGCATCGCGATATGGTCTCACATGCACATCGTAACTGCGTAACCAGCAGTATCTCCCTGTGTGATGACGATGACGCTGCCATCACGGCACACTACATGGAATGTACCCACTATGCGTCATAACGATGAAGCTGATGACGATGATCGTGATGCCATACAACACATGGCATCGCGATATGGTCTCACATGCATATCATTTGACCACATGCAACCAACCACCATCACGTCTTTGATGATGTACCTCCGGAGCTTCGCCCACTCATCATCATTCACTCCGCCGATATGCTGAGATTTTTTTCTTCCATGGTTAAAGCAGGTTTGTGGTATTCCGTTCCTTTAATTTTATTTATTTTTATTTATTTATTAAAACCCTCAGGGTCAAAGGCATAAAGAGGGGAGTGGTTACAGAAAAACGACAGGAAAAAAAAAGCAGATAGAACATTTCAGTATAAAGGCATGTAGTTATACAGTTTTAGCTAGATTAACAATACAGATAATGTGTTCACAGACAAGTTATAAACAATGATAAAAAGTGCACTAAAGTTGCAAAATATGTACGTTGGAAAAAAGAAATCAAGTCCTGGGTAGTTACAAGCACTCGTGTTGCAAAAGCAAAGTAAAAATACAAAAATGAGGAGAACCCGTTTATACAATATTATTTAGTGCTGCTTTAAATAAGTGATTATCATGAATTGATGTGATGGCATCGGGAAGGTGGTTCCATTCAGTGGATGACCGGATAATGAATGACTGAAAGAAGCTTTTTGTGTGACACGTTTGGAGACCAACCTTATGACGATGATCGATTGGAGGCGATATGTATTGCGGCTGAGAAATGAGTTCGTTTCGGAGAGTTGGATGGTGGAATATTTTGTGAAAAAGAACCAAACGCGTGACTTTACGACGAGAAGATAGTGATGTGAGTGAAAGGTTGTTTTTCATGGCAGACACACTTGCAGTTCGATTATAGTTACATAAGATGAAGCGAGCTGAATTATTTTGCACGAGTTCTAATGAAGATATCAGTTTGTCAGTAGTAATATCCCAAATAGCGCATGCATATTCTAATTTAGGTCGTACAAGGGTAGTATAAAGAAGCATCTTTAGAGATGAAGGTGCAGTTGAAAAGTTACGGCGTAAATAGCCTAGGGTTGGTTAGCATTCCTAACTAAGCAGTCGATATGGGTGTTCCAAGATAAGTTAGTAGTTATATGTACACCTAGATATTTATAAGAGTTAACAAGTTCAAGGGGAACATTATTAAGGTAATATGTGTGCATGCTGTTAGTTGAATGGGACACACGCATGACTTAACATTTAGTGACGTTTAATTCCATTAACCAATCTTCACACCAGTTAGTTACGGCAGTTAAATCAGACTGAAGATGGTTATGATCGTCGACACTGGTTATTTCGCGAAATATAACACAGTCATCAGCAAATAAATGAATGTTAGATGATAGCGAAGCAGGAAGGTCGTTAATGTAAATAAGGAACAAAAGAGGTCCGAGCACTGAACCCTGGGGCACACCGGAAGTTACGTTTCGAAGTGTTGAATTATGGCCGTTAGCGGTTACAAATTGACTACGGTTAGATAGGAAGCATTCAATCCATCTAAAAATGTTAGTATCCGGATTTAGCAGACTTAGTTTATGTAGTAAATGTTTATGAGAGACCTTATCAAATGCTTTAGCGAAGTCTAAAAAAATGCAATCGGCAAATGACGAACGATCAAGAATGCGATGCAGTTTATGAGTAAAGAAAGCGAGCTGTGATTCGCATGAGAAAGTTTTTCTAAATTCCATGCTGGGCTGGTGTGAAAAATGCATTGGAGTCGAGAAAGTTAACAAGATGTTTGAAAATGATATGTTCGAGAAGTTTGCAGCTAGTACTTAAGAGTGAGATGGGACGATAATTAGCAGCTAAATTTTTATTGCCTGGTTTATGAAGTGGAACCACCTTCCCGATTTTCCACTGTGCAGGCAGAGCAGAAGTACCCAGTGATTGCGTAAAAAGTTTAGTTAGAATAATAGAACTGATGGCTTTGGTATTTTTTAGAAATTTTGAGTTAACAGAATCGTAACCAGGCGATGAGTGATGGTTCAAGGAATCAATTACTTTCCCAACACCATCCATGTCAACAATCACTGGGGGCATACCAGCATAATCATAATGGCGAGTAGGAGGTAGGCGATCATTGTTAGAGGCAAAAAAGTTTTTCGCAAATGAGTCGTTAAGAGCTGCAGCGCATTGATTGATTGGTAGTATATGAGTGCCTGATGTGTCTTCCAGAGTAATATGTTCATCGCATGAGGGGTCGAGAGTTAGGAAAACACCGTGACATCAAAATGACGTTGAAGAGGAAGAACCGTAAACAGAGGGCGCGTTGCTGGCCGAGCCCCCCGTCAATCAGTGGTGGCTGAAATGGAGACTCCGTTACATGGACACATCGAGAAAAGCACCCCCGGAGGTCATGTATTTATGTCCAGCTTCCCTGTTCGCGGTAAAATAGGACTAACGGCGGCGCGCCGCAATTATTGCGCTGCGGCGGCGCCGGCGTGGTCACTCTCGAAACTTCGGCGGCAGCGCGACCGGCGCGGGCAAAAATAGGCGGCGGCGCACAGCTCTTCTGTACACACGCGTTGTCATCGCCAACTCGCGCATTTACATGCGCAAGTTGGCGATGTCACGGGTGATTTACGGTAAGGACGATCCCCAGTGATTCGCCCACACGTCACAATTCACTTAGTCGAGATGCGTGGATTTTCACACGAAAGTGTTTTATGCCGCGGTCCACCAAAACTTTAGTGACACATTTCCGTCACGGATATGACGTTGATAAAATGGACGTCACCAAATGAGAAAGAAAAATCATTTAGAAAAATGTTACCCCACCCGGAATCGAACATCCGACTCCTCAGCCCGCGGCGGTAAGCGCCCGACGCTCTACCGACTGAGCTAAAGAAGCAGACGGAGCACCCTCTACCAACGCGCCTTATATCTCTCACACAATCTCTCTCGCTCGGTACTCTCTGTTGGCGGCGGCGGGCGGTGCCGCCGTCTGTAAGCGATGAGGATAAGTAATACGGCATGACACTAGCACCGATAGAGGACGATTCATCGACGACGCAGTAAAAGCATGGCGTCCGTGATTGCGCGCCGGCGCTCAATCTCGGAGGGCATGGTGAAAGCGTCTCGATAGCAGCAACAAAGGCTGGCCGCGCCAGCATGGGCAGTCGCCCTAGACGTAGTTATGTGTCACTCTAGTTATGCTCTTTGCCTTTCGCTTCATGTTAGCGTGTGACGGCTCGTTGTCGTAGTAGTGCGCTTCCACATGCACCAACGGTGTTTCGTCGCCGACTACATCGAGTGTGATAGCACCGACTAATAAAACTGCTCCAGTAAGCGGTGCAGAAAGGCAATGATGTCGACGGACGAATGTGGTGCCTTGGTGGAGCGAGACAGTGGCCAGCGGAACGTAGAACGCCTGCGCGCGTTCGCGGCTGAAGCTCTGCCTCCCGTGTTGCTGAAACGCCGTGTGGTAGTATATGCAGGAGCACAGGCGCAGGTTACCGCATCACTCGGGAGCGCACGCCGAGCCGTTTCTCTCCTTAAATTACGACGCTTTGAATGCACAGTGCCAGTGTTTATCACGTGCTTGTTGATGTCATCTTTGCGCGCGATTCGTGATACGCTGTTTCCAGGTATAGGTTAAAAAAAATACCCCCACCTCCCCGGAGGGAATCGTGAGGAAATGCGAATGCGCCGACACCGACTTCATCGCCTTGAGAGGTGCCCAGCCAGCGAAAGGTCTAGAGTGAGGCGCGAGCGGACGGGAGAGTGGGGCGCAGGGAGGAGAGAGAGCGAACGGCGAGAGAAGGAGCGGCGAAGCACTGCACCTACCCTCTCCTACACTCTCTCGCACCACATGCTCCGTTTGCTAGGGGGCGAGAATAAGCGCACGCGCCCGCAGCTGTAGCCTATGGGAGAGGGAGTGAGAGCGGAGAGATAACACCTGCCGGCGCGCGGACACCTCCTCAACCTATCCTCCGCCTCCTCCTCCGCGGACAACGCCGGACAACGCGGGACAACGCCGCCTGACATAGCCCGACTATGAAATGCATTCGCATTTAAAAGTTCAACTAGCACCGCGGTTAAGTCATGATTAGAGACCGGATTATAGGCAAATGCCTATTTTTGTCCTTGCGTTCCTATCGTGCCACATTGATATATGAGCACGAATTAGAGGTTAAGAAGGGCTTTTATAGTGTTTTTATAGTGCCTATAAATGCCTATTTTCGGCATTCGTGCCTAAATGCCGATATGTGCCTATAAATGCCTATTTTCCAAATCGGTGCCTATATGAACACTATTTAACCCCAAATTTCACTTTCGAGTGCAGTTTGAGACCGTTATTCATGTTGCCGGGCAACATCGACCTTTAAGAATACCATGGGGTTCAAACTAGCCCTCTAGTTCAATCACCTTCTGGAAAACAACTGCTAGCAGCCGTAAAATGGGACGCGCCGGCAATCTTACGAGAACGCGCTGACTGTCGCGAGCGGCTGGAACAGGGGTTGAGGAGAGGAAAAGACGCTACTTCTGCTACAGTGGCTAGAATAGGGGAAGTGTAAAGACCGCGCCGCCTGCGCTGACGCTCTCCACCGATGCCTCGACCGGCGCTGTCTAGGTGGCGCTGGTTGTAGCTTACACGTCGCTCACTCGGCTCACTGCAGCGAAGCTGCTATGTCAAGGCTGGTTTGTGGCCGATATGGTTTGTTGATGCCGTGGATTTTTATGTGTCTCTACTACATTGCAGGGCGTGAGTGCCTCACATATGAATCAACTTCGCGGCAGATATTAAACACTATAACTTTATGCTACGACCGTACGCACAGTACCATAAGTGAAGCTTTACATCGATCGCAAATATTGCGGTTCGCTAACAGCTTCGCAATCGTTCCTTGGCGCTGAGTCATGTAACAGATTAATTTTTTGGGGAGGATTGCCATTTCAAAGGTTTATAAGAAACATCAAGAAGCACGACAAAACGCCACTATGAGAGTGATAGCAACTGCATGCCTTCATGTTTTTATACTTAACATTTGCATGAGGCAGTTTTTAGGGACTTAATTATTCTTGCGTATTTAAACTGGAAATATTTTTTCAATTAACAACAGCACAGAAAATCAGAGAGCATTTTACTCTTCTCACAAACATGGAACACTTTTGTCAGCCTCGGGAGTGAAGAAACCGAGGTCCACAAATTCATCAACCGCTTCCCCGCTGAACACAAAAGTTTTCTGCAAGTTTCATTTCGTCAATGATGAGTCCACCATGACTTCCGAAGTCTCCCATATTAGCAGTCTAGAAATGCCCAAGAGGACACATTTGTTAAAACCAAAGCACGTGAATGATCTGAGCCATGTACGACTAGGCAGCACAATAATTTTCTCCCTACGCACATGTTCATAACAAGCGGGCTCTTCGTGTGCATGATGACACACTCCAGCATCCACTCTGGGCTGCAGCGCATGCCATTGAGGGACTTGCGCCTTGCAGCTTCAAAACACTGCAATATAGCAGTCTTCTGTTTGGATGGGAGCCTGTCGATTTTGCTCAGGAGTGCAGCTTCTTCAGTTTCTTCATTCTATAGTTTCAGTTGTGCAATGGTCTGGTGGAGAGTCCTCACATTGTTTGTAAGACGGCGTACTGTTGCACGGGTCAGTTTGCCTGGTGCTTTCTTCTTTCGGTATCTCTGAAGTACTTACAACTCATGCAGCGCCTTTTATCTTGACTGGAGGTACCTTTACACTTGTGATGGTAGAGCTTCCCATTCCAGACCTTCAAGTTCTTACCAGATGATGCAAAAGGAAACTCGCACAACAAGCTTGCCCCTGAACACACTGGCATGGCATCAACAGCCTCCTGAAGAGAGGTTGGTTCACATGGCCCATTCATAGAAATCTTCACACCACGCAGAAACACTTCTTGTGTTATGGCATTTCCACTGGCACAAAATGTAATAAGTTTCTCTGCGTGAAGAAGACTCATGTCCGAGCTAGGCGTGCACAAGCTGTAGGCGACATTTAATGGTTCCTCACCAAGTACGTGCCTTCCCCATCGATTTCAAGGAAGTGGAACGTCTGTGTAATCGTAAACGGGCGCACTTGGAAGGTCGGGTGGCTCTGATTAATTCTGCGGCTCCCTGTCGTCGTCCTTTCGACGTCTTTTCTGAGGAATCAGAAGCGGCGGGCATGATCTCTCCTTTGGGTTTCTTTTTTTTGCGCCACAAGTTTGAAGAGGTAGAAAGGCGCATTTGGGAAGATCCTTGAAACAACATGCGGCAAAAGTACAGGCCTAGCTCTGTCCAAACGCACTACCTCACAGTTAATAACGTGCTCGAAGTGGAGCTCGCTGTGGACTTCAGAAAATGAAAGCTTCTGCTTGCTCGATTTATACCCAGTCGTGCATCTGGGCTTAAAACAGTGGCTCTGACGCCTGCTCACGGCGCGCACTCCGAAAAGACATCACACAAACACGACGAGGCTGTCCGACCAGCAAATGCAGCACGAAAGAACAGCGTAAACAGGCAAAAGAAGCACGTTCGACCGGAGAGTAGCAGCGTTGAACAGCGTGCTCAGCCTGAGAGCCTGACGTGTATACGACAGCGCGCGCTACCTAGCGGAAACATCGGAAGGCGGCGTCACTCCCTCCCATAGGAGCCGCTTGGCGGTGATCACACCTCTAGTATTCTAGCCACTGTACTTCTGCAACCCTAAATGGGAGCACGTCTGAGCGCCTGCTATGGAATGGGGAGAGGGAAATAAAGATGGGAAGAGGAGAGTGGCGTCCATGACCGAAGACGCGGCGGGTGGCTTCTACAGCAGTTTGTCCATTCCAGTGTCCTCATGGAAGTGAACCACCTTGAAGACATGGATGTGGCAGTGGGCAGGAATAAAGAGTTCCGTCTGTACAGCCGCGGGAAGGTGGCGAACGAATGCGAAACCGTAAAGTGTCCTCAGGGGAAAGGAGAGTGTAAATCAAAAGTAAGAAAAATGAGATGTGCACGCGGCTTTGGTTTTCTTTGTAATTGACTTCTTAAAGGACCCTTCACCAAATCACGTGATAAATTGTAGTTAGACACTTGAAGTTGTTGCGTGCCCAAGGAAGAGCGTTTGATCACAATAATCTTTGAAGTTGGTTCATTACGAACCGCGAAACCATGATGCTAGGAGGCGTCATGCACACGCAAGGTCACGTGCGGATGCCGTGCATGAGCCAGGTGTTGCACGGCACGCAAGCGGTGTTGTGTCATTTCGGCGTTCTCTGTAGTCTACTGCCTGTTTCTGTGGGGTGGATCCCTCAGTACGCGCACGTTTGAAGAGGCTGTCCCACCGATCATGTATACTTACCGCGATACACCGCGTCGCACAGCTGGAACTGCTGTTAGGGATGGTGCACTAAAAATGCGCCAAGCGTTGTCAGGGCTGGCGCCGGCACGGCGAAAACACGAACGCATACGAAATGGAGGCAGATTAGTCTCACATCTCACTGCGATTCGAAGTAAAAAAAAAATAAAAATAAAAACGCACACACTTCCCGCTTGTGTGTTATTATTTCTATCAACTTTCATTCATCTATTCAAGCAACAGATTGCACAAATTACACATGTCACCTCGAATAATTCTCGCTGTGCCACGCGCTACTGCGAGCGATGTCAGAGTACCAATGTCTACGTAGAGGAGCGACGTCAGAACTCAGATAACTACGCAGGACCATTCCTTGAGGTACGTCAACCTCTCCATCTAGGGTCGCGCGCCTGCAAAAAGGGAGAGCGGCATTCATTTTGAAATGTGACATCTTTCCGCGGCGCGCAGCGTTGCAAATCTTGGCAGACGTGATCGAGAGCGGCCAGTCCATGCAAAACACTGGTCCGCTCAAAATGCTCAGACGTGGTGCGAGGCCCTTTAAAGGTGTTCACCGACGGATTAGCAACTGACCCTACGCGATTAGACCCAGACAATACGAGGCATCCTCTGTTCTGGTCTTTTAACAGTCCAACTATCTGCTTCTGTGCATGCCGAAACTAGAGATCCAGGAGTGTGTTGATTCCACGGTGGACACTTGACTCACAATGACACAAAATAAAAGGAGCGACTGTGTTCTAGGAACCGTGCGGGACAAAGGAGAATTACATGGCTATGTTCAAGGTTGCCGCCTTTGTGCCATCATAAAGAGTAACGTATCTTTCTTTCCTGTCGTAAATACAGGTCGGGTACGTCTTTGTTTGAAATATTTTGAATTTATGTAAAAATTTATCGTGCCTATATTTACTATTTTGGAAGCCTAAAACAGTGTTTTGCCTGCCTATTTTTGGCGCCTAAAACGCGCTTTTTTAGTGCATAAAAATCCGGCCTCTAGTCATGATAATGGGCGTTAGTAGTCGCGATGGGGATGTGCCACTAGGCATCGACGTGGGTGCATCCACGTCAAACGCCGCTATAGCTGTAAAACATCAATAGACGTTGTACGAACACTCATTATCACTACACAATAAGCACTACTTCAGTGAAGACACTTTTCACTTTCGTGTTATAGCGATTCCTATGACGGAAGGATCAGCCATGTTTTTTTTCCTATCTCGATGGCCCACCGCGGGTGTGGTTCGAGCAGTGTTGTACACGTTCCTCTAAAACAGGAACGAAAGCTCGTTCCTCGTTCCTTCCCCATTTCGGAACGAGTTCCCGTTACAAGTTCCTCAAATGCAAAAGGAACTCGTTACAGTTACATTTCCAAAATTGGAACGTGTCGTTACATTAACGTCACATTTGAGTTTTTAATAATTATATAGTGTCGGATAATCCTGAGGCGAAATAAAGCGAGCAATAAAAAGCTCCCATCGAGCTGCATATATCAAACGAATTTAACATTGCCGACAGCAGGTTACACATAGGTAACGGAATCTAAATAAACGCTCCTAGACAATTTTTTTCGAGACCACCGGCCATACTACATACATGTAACTGCAACTTTCATGCTCGTCTATTTCAAGTCCAACACATGTGGCACTTTTCAACGTTGGTCTTCAAAGGCGCAGTCAAGATACTGCGCTTCACATATTCAAATAGAAATCTTCACCAATGCGCCAATATAATTGAATTTCCCGCGCAGGAAATCGCATCTAAAGGGAATATACTTAGGCGTTTAATGAGTACTGATTCAACATTTCAGTGTGAGAAGAAAATAATGTTCAGGATACACATTTGCGCCTTAGTAAAGTCCCCGGTTCACGGCCACCGAACATATTTCTGTATAATAATTGAAACTTGAGCTAGTTGGTACGGATTCATCTTGATTTTAGCAGCGCACTGAGGGAAGAGGACTAAGAAAAGAAGGTGCACAGCACGGGCGCTAACTCGCAACTAATTTTATTAGGAAAAAACATTCTAATATAAAGGTGAAGTACACACACAAAAAAAAGGAACAGAAAACAGATAAGCTTTGTGATCATGTGCAGGTGCCGGTATCGGAATTCCGCGTCACTTAGCGCGATAGATGGTAGACTGACACATTTTTCTCCTTTCCTTTGGATGTGGAACGCTTCGATGACTCCTCTTGCTATCTGCTGTTTATTACGTGACGGAATCATAGTGTTGGCGAAGAATGGTGTGCAGCCGCATTGTTTACAATGGGCGGCGAGTGAATATGGTTTCGTGTCTGACAGTGAACGTTCATGCTCCCTAAGACAGATATTGACACACCTTCCGCAACCGTGAGCCACAAGGTGAGTATACGGAATGACTGTGTACTTTTTGGCTCTCGTAGCCCTTTCTTCGTCGCCCCCCCGCCTGTGAACCAGTGTGCTTCAAACGTTTGCGCATCTTTTCGCACGCTTGCGCAATGGTGTGCTCCGGAAACCCGCTTGCTTAAGTCTTGCCACCTGTTCATTGAAGCTAATCTGTAGCCCGTCCTGACACGATTTCTGCAAGGCAGAACGAACACAGGAAAAGGCTATGCCCTGTTTGATTAATTTTGAATGGTTCGATGTGAAGCCTAGTAATGATTTAAGTGAACGGGGAAGATAGCGCCAACACACATGTGTAGGTAGAAAATCTAACTTCAAGTCTAGGAACTGTAGTGCGCCTTCTGTCATCATCTCAACCGTGAAATTTAGGCCACTGCCGTTCTCTCGGAACACGTTTAAGATATTCACGGAATGTCGACAATAATCACGGACATCAAAAAAGCACCAAATATTCATCGACATAGCGGAAGACATGCGTGACCAGTCCTTCCAAACCTTCCGCCAACTTTCTGTCCACGAAACTCAGAAAAATTTCACAAGGACAGGTGTTACCCTAGAACCAATGCAGATTCCCCCTTTTCTGTATGTACAATTCTTCATTATGTTGAACATAGGTGGATTTTAAGTAGAAAGATACCAACTCTAGAAAAGATTCTAGAGGAACCATACAACTGCTGAAAAAAGGCGTGCTCATCATTGACTTGAAGTTTGAAGCCAACTGGTTCACAGGCGGGGGGCGACGAAGAAAGGGCTACGAGAGCCAAAAAGTACACGGTCATTCCGTATACTCACCGTGTGGCTCACGGTTTGAAAAACGTGGCTCAACGTTATGACGCTGACGTGGTTTTTTCCTCCCCAAATAAACTGAAATCCATGTGCGCAAAAGTTCAGAAAAGCACTGATACACAAATCAGAGACAATGGGAGTGTTCACGGCAAATGCGACATCAACCACACTTTTCAATACACAGAATGCAAAGATGCCATCGTCTATCAAATCCCATATCATGCGGAAAAACATACATTGGACAGAGCGGAAGGTGTGTCAATATCCGTCTTAGGGAGCATGAACGTTCACTGTCAGGCACGAAACCATATTCACTCGCCGCCCATTGTAAACAATGCTGCTGCACACCATTCTTCGCCTACACTATGATTCTGTCACGTCATAAACAGCAGATAGCAAGAGAAGTCATCGAAGCGTTCCACATCCAAAGGAAAGGAGAAAAATGTGTCAGTCTACCATCTATCGCGCTAAGTGACGCGGAATTTCGATACCTAAGCGGCACCTGCACATCATCACAAAGTTTGTCTGTTTTCTGTTCCTTTCTTTTTTTGTGGGTGTCGTGTACTTCACCTTTATATTAGCATGTTTTTTCCTAATAAAATCAGTTGCGAGTTAGCGCCCGTGTTGTGCACCTTCTTTTCTTAGTCCTCGTCCCTCAGTGCGCTGCTAAAATCAAGATATTTCTGTAAATTTCGTCCTCTCTCTATCTCTTGCTTTCTTTATTGTATTACGTTCACTATATTTTTTCTCTTTCTCTTCTTTTTATATTTTTTTTTCGCTATCTCTCTCTATGTCTCTCTGTGTACGTTCGCTCGCCTTCTATCTTTCTTTCTTTTTCTTTTTCTCTGTCTCTCTATACTCGTTTTCCCCTCCTTCTTTCCCTCCTCCTCACCATCACTTCTCCTTCCCACCTCCTTGCTATACTGTACTATACAAGGATATGCTATACACTTCTAGCGTGCGCGCACGTTCCAGAAAAACGCATAGGCAATAATTTCCTCAGCATTCTACTTCATCATTACATGGTCACTCAGCTAAGAGATGTATACGAGCAAATGGGAGGTCAGCCAGAATGGTACATTGCATTGGTGAGGTGTTTATCCTTACCACCGTTCTATTGTGTAATCGTAAATGGCAGTTCTTTAATGTATTCGCTCTAGAGATGAATGCGAATTCTTCACCACTATGTGTTCGTCATTGGCTCGCGATAGGAGCAAAATGAACATATTAGTTCTCTGTCTGTACTGAATTGCTTTGAAGTGCCATGCTTATGTTGAATATGAAAGAAAAAAAAACTAGATAGCCGAGTGGTTACGACGCTCGCCTTCCGATCGTGGCTAGCCGGTGTCGAATCTCGACTCGCCGAAAACATTTCGTAGCCAAGAATTTATCTCTTTCTCTATATCCCTTCCTTCCTTTCTCTCTGTACTCGTTCTCTCGCCCCATAACCCTTTCCTGCCCGAGAAAAACATAACAGAAAAATTGCTAACTTGCTCAAACATTTTTGATGTCTGCTCTATTGTAATTAGGTTTTCAAAGGTTAAACTGTAAGAATTGGAGTTTTTGCCCGAGAAAACAGACCCGCACATATGTGCGGGCTGGGCTTTCATTCATGTGATTCACTGCAGCGAGGAATACACTCATAACGGCTAAGACAAAGCAAAACATGCGTGGTCAGCGCTGCCAATGCAACATTTCAGAGTATTGTGTGTCACTTGTGAGGCACAGGTATAAGTTGCGCTTCATACAACGCGTCCTTGAACAAGAAGCTACACTTGACAGCCTGCAGTGATGCGCAGATGTCAAGCTGTATACTGATCGCCAGTGGTACGTATAGCTGAATCTAATCGCTTGACTATGCCGGGCGCCTTTTACACTCCAGTAAAGTTGTCTTAGGATTGATCTTGTGACACATTTTTCTTTCCACTTTCAATTCTTGGGCGCCTGGTGACGAGCAAAGTTCCTGAGATCGGATGCAGCCCATGATCAGGTCCATACCTAAAGCTGCTTGATCTTTTGCACTGTTGCTTCCAAAGTTGTTCTATGTCTACAACCAGGGCACACTGCCATTTTGTCAGCAGTAACTTCAAAGATCGTTGCATTAAGTTAGTGTGAGAAAGTCGGCAAAGGAGTCTTGAGAAGAACAAGAACGTCGGCTGTCACACCACTTCCAAGCAGGTGAGGCTTTGCAGCCGAATGTGTCTTCTCCCATAAGACATAAATTTCACTGAAACTGGCAGGATAGGGTGACTGGTCACCTGAACCAGTTACTACGGAGGCAACTGCTCAAAAACTCGCCTTCCATACTCCAGTTTTCATCACTAAGTTGGCTCGAACCACAAATACGAATTTCTGTCAATTCGTCAACGTGATCCCTACCCAATTCTGACGCAAGATATCAGGAGGCTCAATATCTCTTCTATATCTTCTTCATTCTCCAGTTTGAAAATCTCGCCATGTAAAAAAAGAAAATTCAGCGCCCACCGAAGCTTGTTCCCTAAGTTAGATAATTTTAGCAATTTTAACCCTCAACGTTATTTATTATCCTTAAAATTTCACTGGCGATACTGCATATCTATATGATAGGCAATGTAAAATCTAATTCTTTGAAATATAATGCATGTTGTCACAACACATTCAAAAAATTAATATTTTCTGCGTAAATGGTGATCACAATTCAAGCACATCACTTGGCGTCGCTAACTTCAGATATAAGAAAACATCAGAAAACACCAACCAAAAAAGTGCCAATAAGATCCCAAGAAAGCTATTCGCAATAAAAAAAAACAGAATGCGCAAGCGCAACCGCGCGCGAATGAGCCAGCCTGCGCCGCTCGGCCGTGCACTTGACGAAGACTAAAGCCCAGCCCGCACAAATGTGCGGGTGACTTTTTAACGCGTGAGTACACAGCGAGTGTGGTAAGAACGCGTAAATTTTTTAGCGAGGCATGTTTTTCTAAGTCTTAATATTCCTTTCATATGCATACACTCCCAAAAAAAATTTATAACAAGAAGGAGCGTTGATTTACACGTCTGAGGTAGCTGCTGTCGGCGCACGTGCTCAGACGGCATTTTTCGTGGCAGATTACTCGCCCTCTGGTGTCGACATTATTGAACTACTGAAACAGATATATTCCAGTAACCTTAGACTTCAGCGGCACAGAGCTATGAAACCGAAACTGAAACAGGTGCCGTTTCGTGAGCGTCTTTATTGACCCACATGTTTGTGCGGGTCAGGCCGTAAAGGGATAAGAGTTATTGCATCCCGCACCGGACAAATCAGCGCCCGTGTTCTGGGGGTGTTACAAGGTGCCAGTCAAGCGTCGCCGGTGCAAAGTCGGCGACGGGAATGACAGCAGGTTGGTCCGTTCCGTGCGCTAGTAGACGCAGTGAGAGGATCGGAGATGTGTTTGGACAACAAAACAACAGTTTTCAAGCACTCTAAATACAACACTTCAACTAAACTGACAATATACAAATAGAGTCAGACAATAGGGTTACAAAATACAAGTATTACAAAATATACAAACTGAAATAACACTGAACAAAAAAAATGAAATAAAATTAAACCGAAAAGACGTGAAAGTTCGATGGTATAAACAGGTGAAGGCATACGTGAGATGACTGGCAGCGTTGCGTCCAGGACGATCGGATGCGAGAAGCCCCGAAGAGTTCTGGCACGACTGCGATGTCGATGGGTCCGAGTTGAAACGCCGATTCTTCCGACAGCTAGTGCTTGAAGGGGATCTCAGGCAGGTTGAGCTAACTTGAGATTGAAGTCTCAATGCCTACGTTGCAGACGTGTCTCAATTAGGCCTCAACGGCTAAGTTTAGGTGGCCAGCCGATACAAAGCGCCCACTAAAAACTTCTAGAAAGGATACTCGCTGATCTATTTCTACACCTTGTTTGACAAGCAACTGGACAGTCTAGAAGGGCGATATCCCCTTCGTGTCCCCTCATTCTCTTCCAGGGGAAAAAGGGACCATTGACATGGGTCCAATCATGCGCATTGCATTGTCGCAAAGTCCACCCTCAAAATATTTACGACGCCCCTTTTTAATTAGTCGAGGGTTCTCAAATAATCTAGAGAGCAAACCCGTTTAAGGTGACCGCGTAGGCGGCTCGTATACGTGCAGCTTCTTCCGTGGGAACGGTATCTTGCCTCGGTTCTCAGCCGAGCGTTTTGCAGTCTAAAAGTTCGGGGCACACTGCGGCTTTCCAACAAAAGCTGTCGTCGCCGCAGTACAGAACAACGTACACCTTTTGGCAGCAACATTCGAAGAATAACACCCACTTCCGCTGCTCTTCGCGGCTCTAAAAACAAGTATATTCATGCCCAAGCCGGCGCGCTGGTTAGCGGGGGAAGCACAGCGCGCGTTAATCAGCATGACGACGGGTCGAAAAAGTAGCATTTCGTGACATGGAGAAAACTAGAAGCCGAAAAGGACGGCGATGACGAAGAGAGTGCGTGCGTGTTCATGATGATAATTCTGTTTCAACGACACATGGGAACCTCGAGCCTAACATCTCTGCTGTAAAATAATCAACTGTTCCTCCAGCACGTGGTCAGTCTCGGCGTCTTTCGCTTTCCTGCGCCCCCCGGCGGGCGCCTTGAAGTAAAAACCAGGAAGCATCGTAGTCACATGATGGGCGAGCACTACATTTTCGCGCCTCACACGGTCGCCCATCCGCCCTGTTCTGCATGATGTGCTGCGTGCGTGCGCCTGCTGAATGCCGTGGAACGTCTACAGAAGGAATGCCGTTCCCTCTACCGTTCCTGCTTAAATGTAACGAGTTACCGTTACAGTTCCACCGATCCTGAATGGAACGTTGGCGTTCCTCCGTCCCTGCCAAAAGGAACTAGTTCCTGGAACGTCGTTCCTTGGAACGTCGTTCCGTGCAACACTGGGTTCGAGACGGATGAAGCTGACATTACTAGCTGGGAATCTGTCAAAGCGAAGCTCCGCGACCTCTTTGATAGCAGCATCGGACGGCAGACGGCTGAGCGGAATGAACTGGCCACTTGGGCACAGACATCTACCGAATCGTACGCCGAGTACATTCACTACGTTATCGCCCTTTGCCGACTTGTCGACGATCATATGCAGAAGTCTCAGAAGGTATCACATGTGCTGAAAGGCATCGCACACGATGCCTTAATCTGCTTGTCTACACCAACGTTAACACCGCCGACACGATCATCAAAGAGTGCCGGCGGTCTGAACAAGCCAAGAGCCGCGGAAAGCGGCGGCTCAACGGCAAAAACACATTGCATATACTGTACACACGCGTTGTCACTCATTTACATGCGCGAGCGGGCAATGTCACGGGTGATTTACGGTAAGAACGATCCCCAGTGCTTCGCCCACTCGTCATGATTCACTTCGTGGAGATGCGTGGATTGTTTGTATTTGTCAGCGTCTTGCTACAGTTGCGCCGTTACAAATATTTGCATCAACGTGTAGATTCAATTACTGCAAGTGTTACCTCTGTTCAGTGGCGTAGCCAGGGGGGTGGCACACCGGGCACGTGCCCGCCCCCCCCCCCGAAATTTTTTTCGCCATGGCATACAGAGCGAAAAATGACCATTTCAAGGAGGTGCCCCCACCCGAAATCTAGGTAGTGCCCCCCCCCCCCCCGAAAAAAATTCCTGCCTACGCCCCTGCCTCTGTTATACAAGACCGTCGGCTTCTGTGCGTGAGGTCGAAAGTTCTAAATGCATGACCGCCAGCGCTCTTTCATCAGATTTATTTCGTGTTCTGCAATAATTTCTTTAAAGCGCTCTGAAAGTTTTTCTTGAGGGGTAGGCATACAAATGGGTACGCATATTTATGAATTCCACTGTAAGCAACCTTGCTACATTCAGTCTTAGGTAATGGAGTCCTTGAATTATGTAATATACGCTCTTAAAAAAGAGAAGGCTACCTGTTATCCTTTTTGGCGAGTCATCACTTGCTTCATATCTGTCTCTATCGAGACACGTGAACTCTCTTTCGGAAAACCGCGCCTCCCATGACTCTCCGAAGAGATTACTATGACCTCCAAAAAGATAATAATAATATCTGGGGTTTAACGTCCCAAAACCACCATATGATTATGAGAGACGCCGTAGTGGAGGGCTCCGGAAATTTCGACCATCTGGTGTTCTTTAACGTGCACTGACATCGCACAGTACACGGGCCTCTACCATTTCGCCTCCATCGAAATGCGACCGCCGCGGCCGGGATCGAACCCGCGACCTTCGGGTCAGCAGCCGAGCACCCTAACCGCTATACCACCGCGGCGGACTGACCTCCAAAAAGAGCTGGCTAGTCTATTTAAAGAGAGTCATATACGTGGCAAATCAGGACTCGACAAAAAGTGTAAAATGATCATTTTCTTTTTGAGTGTAGGGCTAACTTCGAGAATAAATGTGGCGTGATGTTGAAGGTCCCAGTAATCACCCAGGGTTATCCGCGGACAGCAGGTCGAGAGATCAGCAACCAAGGAAACCAACGAAATGGGACATCGCTGAATTCGCGACGTCCTCGCAGTCTACAAGCAAGCTAACCAAAGTAAAATGCAGGTACCTATACTGCAACGCAAGCTGTTGTACGGGAGAACGAAATTTCAAGTTAAATGCGGGCAAGAAGATTCAAAGGTGGGGCACAATCAATCGCTAAAAACCTTATGCGTTGCACCTTGCATCACATTACAACATGCATGTTTACTCGCTCACTTTTTCAGGTATGGAGGTGCCATCGGGGTATAGATGACACACAAGTATTTCGGTTATTGGGGCCTCCCCCATCAGCAGAACGGGAAACACCATACATCAATCGAGCATCGCTGTCTTTAACGAAGAGTTCAGCTATCCGCTCAACGAGAGCGCCTATATGTCATCCGTATATATAATGCTATACGTTAACTCTTTGTCACGTCTACGTTGTTTTGATGTATTTGCTTATCTTACCTTGCTGTAATTTTTCGAATAAATTTATCAGTTGCGATCAGAAAAAGCTATCCGGCGGAATGAGACAGAGAAGTAGTAAAAGGACATGGTGCAGGTCGAAAAGAGGTGGTTAGTTTGGCACAGAGAGAATTAGAAAGGGACAAAAAGAGTTGTCTTTAAGCTTACGTTCTCGAGGGTTCTTGGCGGAAAATATGTATGAGCTGCAGGACACGATGCCGGAGAAACACAACCAGGCGTGGCGATATTTCCACAGCTTTTTGGGACAGTTTTCTTGGGCTTGTGGTCCCAGCGGTGCGGAAGAATGCTCCGGAACGACGAAACAGCAAGTTTAGAAACGACGACGAGCTCTTGCCTTCGCTCAGAATGGTCCACAGGCCACGACCTGCGCGACGTACAGGCAGCTGCCCAGGGAAGAGTAACAGCTTTAATTCGCGACGGTCAATCACCGAGTTCTCGAACTCGATAACAGACCCAATAAGACGCAAAAGCAAGAGCCGATACGGCGAGTCACACACGTGTAATACCAAAGGGCAATGATAAAGCCACCAGGGCAGACAATCATTGCAATCTCACGGCCGATAAAACAACGTCAAAGGCGAAAAGAAAAGCGCCGATAGGGCGAGGCATCAAATCTACTCACAAACTGACATAACAAAACTTGCTCCTGTACGCGCGCTAAGTAACGCTTGGTCTCTCACTCGAGAGCGCGCCCGAAAAAAAAAAGCACTACAAGCAAGGCGTGGCGTTGCGACCCAGGCCACTGCCCCCCTCCCTCCCACACACACATACTAAACTCTTCCTCTGCCCCCCTTCCCCCAAAAAGTCCCTGGTGCCGTCTCGTGCTTTTCTATTCGAAAGCCCGCATTCAGGACTTCGCCATAAACACACTGAATGCGAAGAATATGCTGGCACACCAGCAGCACTTTGTTCATATCTGTCGATCTATCTGCCTATTGCCACGCGCTATTCTTATTTTAAGTTTTGTTGTATTCGGTTTTCGCCCACAAAGACCGTCAGCAAAGCTCAGCTCAAACCGCGCCTCATTGTTCTGGAACCTTCGCGATTATTGTAGATCGTTTTGTTAAGATTGCGCGCAAGACGCGACCACTCGAGATTATTCCAGAGCTTGCGCGATGACCAGTGATAAGGCTAGAATGTTCGACGCGTGGTGCATAAAAGCCGGCGCGCTCCAACGATGTTCAGTTAATCGACGGCCGACGCTCTGTTCGCCGCTATCAGTGCCAGCGTGTATTGCTGTAATCTTACTCTCCCTTTACCGGCCACAAGTTCGGCCTAATAAACAGTTTCATCTCGGACACGTCGCCTGCTGCCTTCGTCGACGTCACACCCACGTGACATCTGGTGGAGGTGCTTTTCGTTCATGTACCGGACACCCCCGTCAAGCCGTGAACCCAGCCCAAGTCGCCAAGAAGAAACCGACACCATCCAGGAGAGTCGAGCCAGCCGGAGACTACAAGGACTGGCACCACAATACGGACTCCTACCGGACAAGCCAAAAGGCACGGCGACGAAGACGACAGGCACGATGACGGCCGCTGCGTCCCCTGCAACGATCGTGATCCAGCCACCGAGAGAGCCACCGACTTTCCACGGATCGCCAAGCGAGGACCCCGAGACCTGGCTGGAGACGTATGAACGAGTCGCGGCTTTCAACAACTGGGACTCCGACGAAAAACTGCGCCGCGCCTACTTCTACGTAGAAGACGCCGCGAGGACGTGGTTCGAGAACCGTGAACCCACGTTACAGACCTGGGATCTCTTTCGGACGACGTTCCTAAGCACGTTCACCAGCGTGGTCCGCAAGGAACGAGCCGCGGCTATGCTGGAGACCCGTGTGCAGCTACCCAATGAAAGCATCGCTATATACACGGAGGAGATGAATCGACTGTTCCGGCACGCCGACCCCGCCATGGCTGAGGAGAAGAAGCTCCGGTTCCTGATGCGAGGTGTCAAGCAAGAGCTGTTTGCGGGACTTGTCCGCAACCCACCCAAGACTGTCGACGAATTCCTTACCGAGGCCACGACAATCGAAAAGGCACTTGAGATGCGGACAAGGCAGTACAACCGCCCCTCTTCAACAACGAACTACGCCGAAGCTCATGCCCTGAGCACCAACGACCTGCGCGACACCATCCGAGCGATCGTGCGGGAGGAGCTGCGCAAGCTGTTACCTTCGCCGCAGCCTCAAGTGGATTCGATCGCCGACATAGTCCGCGAGGAAGTTCATCAATCGCTCGGAATTCCCGAAACACCGCAGCCTCATCCGGAGGCCATGACCTACGCAGCTGCGGTCCGCCGTCCTGTGCCCGCTCAGCGACAACGTCAAGACAGCGCATCGCCACAGTTCGGCCGCCAGACACCGCCACCACCACCGACGCCCTACCGTCCTCCTGTCGGCCAGCGCTATGCGCCGCGCTATGCGCCAAGGAAGACCGACGTCTGGCGCGCCCCTGACAACCGCCCCCCTCTGCTACCACTGCGGGGAGGCCGGCCACACGTACCGCCGCTGCCAGTACCGACAGATGGGGCTACGCGGATTCGCCGTCAACGCGCCGCGTCCGCAGCCAGGCGAACGGCCTCGCGACATCGACAACTACCTCACCGGAACACAGTGGCAGCAACGACGACCTTCCCGCTCGCCGTCGCCCGGCCGCTACATGTCACCGCACCGCCGGCAGTACACTGGCCCAAACCGGGCCCGGTCGCCTAGCCCGTATCAGGGAAACTAAGGACAGCAACCGATGGAGGTGCGGTTGCTGTACGACGAAATGCCGAAGATCCTCCGCGGTCGCCGACGACGACAACACGACGACACCTGCAGAACACGACGCGAAGCAGACGAAGCCCTGCCGACGAAACCTCGCGTACCGAAGAAGATCTGACGACGCAGTATGGAAGCACCGCAACAAATCGACGCAGCCGTGATCCGACGCCGCGACCTAACCGCAACGCAAGGCGACGGACTAGCGGCCTCGACGTTCTCATCGACGGCCACAACGTCACCGCTCTCGTCGACACTAGGGCCGACTATTCCGTCGTCAGTGGGCCATTCGCCACCAAGCTGAAGAAAGTAAAGACCGCTTGGAGTGGACCCGAAATCCGGACAGCTGGAGGCCACCTGATAACGCCGATTGGTGTCTGCACGGCGAGAGTCACCATCAATAACAGGACTTATCCTGCGAGCTTTGTAATCCTACAAAACTGCTCCAGGCATGTGATACTTGGAATGGACTTCCTAAGTGACCACGGCGCCGTCATCGACCTAAGGTCTGAGTCGATAACACTAACTTCAGAAAAAGCGCTGCCTACCCAGACGACGCCGGGGTACCACGCATTGAACGTGATAGAAGAGCACGTCACCGTTCCGCCTCTCTCCAGCGTCATCATTCCCGTCGGTACCGAAAAACCCACAGACTTCGAAGGCGTCATCGAGGGCGATCAGCACCTGCTTGTAAACCGTCAGATTTGCGTCGCAAGGGGCATCGCCGAGTTGCGTGAAGGGAAAGCAACAGTGATGCTCACGAACTTCAGCAACGAATACAAGCATGTGAGCAAAGGCACGACGGTCGCCTACATCGAAGAAATTGTGGAAGCCAGCGACGCCCTCGCCCTCGCCGAGTTTACTGAACGTGCTTCGACGAAGCAAGCTCACCAACTATCTTTCGACGTCAATCCGAGCCTACCGAAGCATAAACAAGAACAGCTGAAAACCCTGCTCCTGCAATACAATGACTGCTTTTCGTCGTCGTCAAGAGTTCGACAGACCCCAGTCGCACAACACCGCATCATAACAGACGAAAGCGCCAGGCCACTACGTCAGAGCCCGTACAGAGTTTCAACGCGGGAACGCGAGGCCATAAAGAACCAAGTCGACGAAATGCTGCGCGACGACATCATCCAGCCTTCAAAGAGTCCGTGGGCGTCACCCGTGGTGTTAGTGAAGAAAAAGGACGGAACCCTCCGCTTCTGCGTCGATTATCGCCGCCTGAACAAAATAACGAAGAAGGACGTGTACCCCCTCCCACGGATAGACGACACCCTGGATCGACTCCACAACGCGAGATACTTTTCGTCGATGGACCTCAAGACCGGCTATTGGCAAATTGAGGTCGACGAGAGAGACCGAGAGAAGACCGCGTTTATAACACCAGACGGTCTCTTCGAGTTCAAAGTCATGCCCTTCGGTCTTTGCTCGGCGCCTGCGACTTTCCAACGGGTTATGGATACAGTACTGGCAGGATTGAAGTGGCAGACTTGCCTGGTGTACCTGGACGACGTCATTGTGTTTGCTTGAAACTTCGACGAACACCTCCGGCGACTTGACGCAGTACTTCAAGCAATCAAGGCCTCCGGACTCACCCTCAAGCCAGAAAAGTGCCGCTTCTCATACGAGGAACTCCTGTTCCTGGGTCACGTTATCAGCAAGTCTGGAGTTCGCCCCGACCCACGGAAAACAGCTGCCATCGCTGCCTTCCCGCCGCCCACCGACAAGAAGGCCGCACGCCGATTTCTCGGCTTGTGCGCCTATTATAGACGCTTCGTCAAGGAATTTTCACGCATCGCCGAGCCACTAACTCAGCTCACGAAAAACGACGTGGAATTCAAGTGGGAAGCGGCGCAAGTCGAAGCATTTCAAGAATTGAAACGACGCCTGCAGACGCCTCCAATACTTGCGCATTTCGACGAACACGCCGACACGGAAATCCACACCGACGCAAGCAGCGTAGGACTCGGCGCCGTACTTGTCCAGAGAACTGCCGGCGTGGAAAGGGTAATCAGTTATGCTAGCCGGTCGCTATCCAAGGCAGAAGCCAACTATTCCACAACAGAAAAAGAGTGCCTTGCCATCATCTGGGCAACGTCAAAGTTTCGCCCCTACCTCTACGGCAGGCCCTTCAAAGTTGTGAGCGACCACCACGCCTTGTGTTGGCTAGCTAACCTGAAGGACCCTTCAGGTCGTCTCGCAAGATGGAGTCTGAGACTTCAAGAATTCGACGTCACCGTCGTTTACAAGTCCGGACGAAAACACTCTGACGCCGACTGCTTGTCTCGCGCCCCCGTCGACCCGCCGCCGCAGGATGACCAGGAGGATGACTTCCTCTTGGGAACCATAACTGCCGACGACTTCGCCGAACGACAGCGAGCCGATCCGGAACTCAGGGGCCTTGTGGAGTATCTCGAAGGCAAGACCGCCATTGTTCCAAAGGCATTCAAGCGAGGACTCGCGTCGTTTTTCTTGCGAAACGGCGTTCTCATAAAGAAGAATTTCTCGCCACTTCGAGCCGACTACCTTCTCGTAGTGCCTGCAGCAATGCGACCAGAAGTCCTCCAGGCACTACACGGCGACCCGACGGCTGGACACCTCGGACTTTCCCGCACGCTCGCAAGAGTACAGGAAAAGTACTTCTGGCCGCGCCTTGCCACCGACGTCGCCCGCTACGTAAGGACGTGCCGAGACTGTCAGCGACGGAAGACACCGCCCACAAGACCAGCAGGCTTCCTTCAGCCGATCGAGCCTCCTCGGCGACCGTTCCAGCAGATCGGGATGGACCTCCTGGGGCCGTTCCCAACGTCGACTTGCGGAAATAAATGGATCGTCCTGGCCACCGACTACCTCACCCGCTACGCCGAAACAAAAGCCCTGCCCAAAGGCAGTGCCGCCGAGGTAGCCAAGTTCTTCGTTGAGAACATCGTCCTTCGACACGGCGCCCCAGAGGTTCTCATCACCGACAGAGGTACGGCGTTTACGGCTGACCTAACCCAGGCGATCTTGGGATACAGCCACACAAGCCACCGCCGGACCACCGCGTACCACCCACAGACCAACGGCCTGACCGAGCGTCTAAAAAAGACCATCGCCGACATGCTGGCCATGTACGTCGACGTCGAACACAAGACGTGGGACGCCATCCTTCCGTACGTGACCTTCGCATACAACACGGCCGTGCAGGAGACGACACAGATGGCGCCATACAAGTTGGTCTATGGTAGGAACCCGGCAACGACGCTCGACGCCATGCTACCCAACGTCGCCGACGAAGAAAACCTCGACGTCACCGTCTACCTTCAGCGCGCTGAAGAAGCCCGACAACTCGCCCGCCTGCGCATCAAGAAGCAGCAGACGACCGACAGCCGCCGTTACAATCTTCGACGACGCTTCGTGGAATACCAGGCCGGCGACCGCGTTTGGGTGTGGACACCGATACGCCGACGTGGACTTAGTGAAAAACTCCTTCGGCGATACTTCGGGCCGTACAAGGTGCTTCGACGTCTCGGTGCTCTGGACTACGAGGTCGTCCCGGACGGCATAACGAACTCAACGGCGCCGTGCGCGACCTGAAGTCGTCCATGTCGTGCGCCTCAAGCCGTATTACGCGTGTTAGCAAACCTGAGGACTGCACTTATTGCTTAATTATTGTACTTCCTTTCTTTATTGTTGTGATTTATTATTGCATGCATTTTCCCCCCGTGTTCTGTTTTAAGCATCGGGACGATGCCTTTTCAGAGGGGGGCATTGCCACGCGCTATTCTTATTTTAAGTTTTGTTGTATTCGGTTTTCGCCCACAAAGACCGTCAGCAAAGCTCAGCTCAAACCGCGCCTCATTGTTCTGGAACCTTCGCGATTATTGTAGATCGTTTTGTTAAGATTGCGCGCAAGACGCGACCACTCGAGATTATTCCAGAGCTTGCGCGATGACCAGTGATAAGGCTAGAATGTTCGACGCGTGGTGCATAAAAGCCGGCGCGCTCCAACGATGTTCAGTTAATCGACGGCCGACGCTCTGTTCGCCGCTATCAGTGCCAGCGTGTATTGCTGTAATCTTACTCTCCCTTTACCGGCCACAAGTTCGGCCTAATAAACAGTTTCATCTCGGACACGTCGCCTGCTGCCTTCGTCGACGTCACACCCACGTGACACTATTGTTATCAGCTGCACCTGGGCCGAAGGAGGAGCGGCGTCCGCTGTTCTTCAAGCCAGTCGCCAAGGGGCTGCTGGCCTGCTGACAGACGTTCACGCACGCACATTGTCCTTCCTAGCCGGGAAGTGACGCGCCATGCAGTCCAACGCCGCAAGGTGTTCAATGAGATGACCGCAATGATTTTCGGTCCCGACACCCTCTTGATGAGACAGCGGCGTCCCTGCGAATGATAACCCATCCCGCTAATTGAGCGGTGAGTGGTGGACCATTTGATGAGCCTGGTTGTCTAAGTGTGGAACCCACCAGCCTGCTGCCATCACATTCAAGAAAGGACCACCTTGGCGCCACGGTGCAGAGAGCGGTGGCCACGCCCCAGTCAAGGACGTTGACCGGGGCGGGTGTGGGCAGCACCCTCGAAAGTGTTGTGTGTCCTGCGATTGGACAGCTGAATTAGGAGCCGTTCCCCCATCTACGGATCTGGGGATGGGGATCTGGTCATGGCGTCGCGAAATCTTC
>JALIZH010019504.1:0-62525 GCA_030522465.1 Rhipicephalus appendiculatus | reverse complement strand
CGAACACTTTTATATATTTTCGGCCACCAAAATCGTTCTTGTGCCTTGCGTAAGGTGGCTCGGTAGCCGACATATATATATATATATATATATATATATATATATATATATATATATATATATATATATATATATATATATATATAGTAGACCAGTTGTAGTGTGGCCGAGTGCAGGGAATAAGAACAGACGGTCCGCAGCACACACACACACACACACACACACACACACATATATATATATATATATATATATATATATATATATATATATATATATATATATATAGTTAGAGCGAATTGTGATGAAATGGTTTTATTGACAATAGATGAACGATTGTTGTTCGTGGTAGCGCACTGCGGCCTTGCCAAGCTCTTCGTTCCCTTCTACTCCTCTTCTTCTCTGCCTTTCACATGTCCGTTACATTCCCCCGCAAGCAGACGAAGCCCGTAGGGCGAGTCATGATGAACAAGGAGGGAGAAAGGTTTCAGGCGAGCAATATGAGTGAGCTGCGTTCTGCTCGATCGTCGACCATTGGACAGGAGACGCGCTATGACGTAAGCGAGCTGGCCGAGACGCTCCACAATTACAAATGGGCATGAATATCGTGACAAAAGCTTTTGCCACAATCCACGCTTGCGTTGCGGTGTCCAAAGCAACACCAAATCACCTTTTTAGAATGATACTGGTTCGTGGGGGGCCGTCGTATCGCTCCTTGGAACGATGTTGTGAGGCCACAGTCCGAAGGCGAGCTATTCGACGGACTTCTTCCGTGAGGCACAAGGTGTTCGATACAGAATCGTCATTATGTAGAATGAAGGGTAAGAAAGTGTCCAAAGGGCTTCGCGGCAACCTTGCGTGCAGGAGATAAAATGGGCTAAAGTTCGTTGTATCATGTTTCGCCGTGTTGTACGCGTACGTTATAAAAGGCAGCACGTCGTCCCAGTTCTTGTGATTGGAGGAAACGTACATGGAAAGCATGTTGGTCAGCGTTCTGTTTGTCCGTTCAACAAGGCCATTTGTCTGCGGATGATACGGTGTTGATTGACGGAACTGAGTTGTGCACATACGAAGTAATTCTTCAAGGGCATCAGCAGTGAACTGGCAGCCACGGTCGCTGGTAATAACACATGGTGGGCAATGGCGAAGGACCACGGAGTGCAGCAAGAAGACCGCCACGGAAGCAGCGGTAGAAGAGGGCATGGCTGCGGTTTCGGCATACCGTGTAAGATGGTCCACGCAGACGATTATCCAGCGGTTTCTATTGTGAGATAACGGAAATGGACCCAGAAGGTCAATTCCTACTTGTTCGAAAGGCGTACTGGGTGGTGTCAATGGCTGAAGGGGACCTGGCGCTGCGGTGGCCGGTCGCTTGTGACGTTGGCACGTTTCGCAACTAGCGCCGTAGCGCTTCGTTGTTTCGTACATCTTGGGCCAGTAAAAGCGTTCCTGCGTGCGGTGCAGCGTTCGTACGAATCTGAAATGGCCGGATGTCGCATCGTCATGCGTGGCACGTAGAACATCGGAGCGGAGGCTCTCAGGGACAACTAGCAGAAAACGTGCTCCAGGCCTGGAGTAGTTAATCTTGTAGAGCAACTTGTCACGAACAGTAAAGCGACCGCTGCCTTCGGAGGTACAGGCGGTGACAAAAAACGGATCCAGGTTGAGATCGTTGCGTTGTTCTCGCTGAAAGTCGTGCGCGTCTGGAAACGTGCTTGTAACAGCAGCGAGACAGTCGTCAAAATTCTCAGCATCGCAGTCGGTAGTCGCAAGAGGAATCCGAGAGAGGCAGTCTGTGTCAGCCTGACGACGGCCACTCTTGTAGGACACCATAAAGTAGTATTCCTGAAGGCGCAACGCCCAACGTGCGAGGCGGCCAGAGGGATCACGCAAACCGACCAGCCAGCATATGGAATGATGATCGGTAATTATCCTAAATGGCCTCCCGTAAAGATAACAACGGAACTTCTGTACGGCAAAAACAGCTGCCAGACATTCATGTTCCGTAACCGTATAATTGCGTTCAGATTTGCTCAGGCAACGGCTGGCATATGCCACGACATGCTGTGCGCCACTGTGACGAGTACCGCTCCT
Organism: Rhipicephalus appendiculatus; assembly: GCA_030522465.1. Taxonomy (NCBI): domain Eukaryota; kingdom Metazoa; phylum Arthropoda; class Arachnida; order Ixodida; family Ixodidae; genus Rhipicephalus; species Rhipicephalus appendiculatus. The sequence continues at coordinate 60,431 of JALIZH010019504.1, read as the reverse complement.
ATGTACGAGCACCGCTCCTATGCCGATATTACTAGCGTCAGTGTGGACCTCAGTCGGGCAAGATAGATAGAAGTGACGCAACAGTGGGGCTGACGTTAGTATAAACTTGAGTTGGGAGAATGAGGTGTCACACTCTGGTGTCCAAGTAAAGGCTGCATCCTGTCGCAGGATACTTGTCAGCGGGAACACGATCTCGGCAAACCGGGGAACAAACCGGCGAAAATACCAACATTGGCCGATAAATGAGCGAAGTCCTCGGGTTGACTGCGGTGGTTTGAAGGAGCTCACTGCTTCAATCTTACGAGGATCGGGTCTGACGCCATCCTTGTCGACTAGTGCCCCAGCACCAGTGTTTGACATTCGCCAAACCGACATTTCTTTGAATTCAGGACCAGCCCAGCTATTTCGATGCAGTCGAGAACAAGGCTGAGACGGTTGTTATGTTCTTCAAACGTACGGCCAAAGATTACAACATCGTCAAGGTAGCACATGCATATCTCCCACTTTAGACATCGTAGTACTGTGTCCATAAATCTTTCAAAGGTGGCAGGAGTATTGCAAAGCCCAAAAGGCGTAACATTAAATTCTAATATGCCATCTGGAGTAACGAAAGCCGTCTTTTCCTCGTCTTCAGGTTCCGTAGGTATTTGCTAATAACCCGATAGCAAATCAACTGTCGAAAAATAAGAAGCGGCGTGCAAGCAATCAATGACGTCATCAATCCGTGGTAAGGGATAAACATCCTTCTTCGTCACAGCGTTTAGACACCTGTAATCCACGCAGAATCTCTAGGAACCATCTTTTTTCCTGACAAGGATTGCTGGGGCTGCCCCCATGGGCTGGACGACTCTTGCACGACACCTTTGTTCATCATGTCTTTACTTGTTCGGCAATAACTTTGCGCTCGGAGGATGACACTCGGTGGGGCTTCTGGTGGATAGGGTGTGCTGAGCCGGTGTCTATTCTGTGACGAGCGCTAGATCATGGTAACATGAGGGGTGCGTCTTCATGTTCGAAATCGAATGCAGCAACATGCCGGGAAAGGACCTGTATCAGCGCTTGCCGTTCCGTTGTACAGAGAGACTTGCTGATCATACCGAGCATTCGGTCTTCATGATGGCGAATATCGCAAGGCGAGAAAGCTGCGATGAAGTTAGTTGTTAGTGCCGCTATTGAGCTGCATGAGGCTTCCTGGAAGACAGCGATCTTCATACCGCGAGGAAGCACAACCGGCGTGGCGGAACAGTTCAGCGCCCACAATGTTGTGACTCCTTTCGTCATGCACACAACGGAACAGGGCACAAGTATATCCTTCTTAGAACCGTTCATGCGTAGAGGCCCAACTACAAGGACAACACAAGCAGCATCAACCGCTGCGGAAGAGACTCGAACGGGTATCAGGCACCAAGATGGTGCTATCACTTCATCAATCACACTGAGTGTGTTCTTGTCCTCGCCACGTGAGCTTTGTTCAAAAAGTGACGGTATAAATAAATTGTTTAACGATATTTCGCCACTACCACAGTCGACGGAAGCACCGCATTGCTCAAGAAAAAAAATTGATACCAAGAATGACGTCGTGCGAACAACGAGAAAGAACCAGGAATTCCGCCGCGAACACTTTCCTAACCAACAAAACACTCACAGCACAAACACCAAGAGGATGAAGCCACTCGCCACCTACTCCACGAAAGGTAATGGGATCGTTACAAGAAAACATAATTTGTGACCTAGACGGTTTTTGAAGGCGAGGGTCATCACAGATACAGTCGCGCCAGTATCAACTAACGCCATCGTCGGTATTCCGTCAATCAACACATTCGCTTTGTTTTTGAGCATCACAACAGGCAGAGGTATATCTTGCAAAGACCGTCCGGCGACCTCACCTCCATTGGCCGCGGATGCTAGTTTCCCGGCGGCGGAGGGGAAGAACGTTCCTCACGTACTCTTTGCCGGATCGTTGATGCAAGATCAAGCGGCTGGTTGCTCTCTATGCTTGCAACTGTCATCACATTGGCTAGCCTGCCGAACTTCGGCGTGATGTGCCTCGTCTTTAGTTGCTCAAAAGTGCGACAGTGCCAAATGACATTGGCGATGGAAGTCAGGGTGTCTTTTGCGATGAGGAAACTGTAAACATCCTCGGCGATTCCTTTTAGGATATGTCCGACTTTGTCTTCGTCAGACATTCCGGAGTCTATGATTCTATATAGCTTTATAACTTTCTCAATGTAGGTCGTGCAGGTTTCGCCTGGCACTTGCGCGCGTTGCATGAGCGTCTGTTCTGCTCTTTTCTTTTTCGTCGTGGAGTCGCCGAAACGATCTTTGATCTCAGAAACAAATCTGTCCCACGTCGTTAACGTGTCCTCGTGGTTCTCATACCACACTAACGCGGTATCCGTTAGACAGAACACGACGTTCGAAAGCTGAGAAGCCGCATACTACTTGTTGGCGGCGCTCACCCGTTTGTAATGGATGAGCCAAGCCTCGACGTCTTCATCTGGTCTTCCGGCGAAGGGACGGGCGTCTCTTAGTTGTGGAGCCGAACTGGTCGGCGCAGAAGTTGAGAGGGGTCGTTGTTCGTCTGTGTTGTGGAACATGTCCAGCCCAGATGGATTCGGTGGAAGTCCAGCAAGGCGATGGCTCCGTCGAAGAATTTGCGGATCAACCTCCGTCTTCGGGTTTCGAGTACCCAGCACCTTCCACCACAACTGTTACAGCGAATTGTGATGAAATGGTTTTATTCACGATAGATGAACGATGGTTGTTCCTGGCAGCGCACTGCGGCCTTGCCAAGCTCTTCGTTCCCTTCTACTCCTCTTCTTCTTCTCTGCCTTTCGCATGTCCGTTACCGTATATATATATATATATATATATATATATTTATATATATATATATATATATATATATATATATATATATACACACACATATGTGTGTGCGTGTGTGTGTGTGTACACCGGGTGTTCCAGCTAATTCGGCCCAAAATTTAAAGATACATGCGTGTTAGATAAATTCTACCTCTTGTACATGCGTACTACTGGTGTCTACATTAAACCTGTGTTTTGCTCATGGCTAAGCAGTAATTTTTGAATTAACCTTAATTAGCCAACTTTTTTATTCTTAGTCGAATCGGTAAAATAATACCTTTATGTGGCAGGTCACCTGATATAGCTCCACAATCAACTTAAGCTTTTATTTTGTGCTGAAATCTGCCTGCTTGTTTTTGCCGACAAAAAAAACTGAAGCCTGCTAAACACGTCAAATATGAAACAGACACAGGCTGCTACACCGCTATGCAAGCGCTTCCAAGCGTTTTTTTTTCTTTTTTAGTGTTACACGGCTGCGCTCGTACATTGTGCAGAACTGCCCGCTATTTGATGGACACGCATAGAACGCACCGCTGACGCGTTTATCACCGACCGTGAAGCCCTGTAAAAAGTGGCAGTGAACAAACGCGGGCCATGTACCAACAGAACAACTGCTTGGAAGAGCTGGAGTAGCTGCACACAAGCTCCGGTTAATTTCATATTTGGAGTGCATCCCGCACTTCTGTCTTTTTGACAACCAGGAAGATTTTAGCACCACATAAATGCTTGATTCTCGGGTTATTTTAGGCGACCTGCAACCTAAAGTACTTTTTTACCGATTAAAACTAGAATAAAAACACTGGCTAAAGAATGTTAAGTATTTGTTTTTAGTTAGGCAAAACTGCAAGTTGTAGGTACACGCGCCTATCACTAATACACAACATGCAGAACTTTGCTAAACTATCAAGTTTTTTTTTAACATTCGGCCCAGTTAGCTGGGACACCGGGTATCTATAGAGAACGACACGTCGGGAAAGACTGCGGTGGCAGACAGCACATGCTCTTCAACAGATAGCACGTGAACTTGCTCTTCAACACCATTCGCCACAAACAATGTACTCTTGGTTTCTAACCAAACTTTCATACCTGGCTTCCAATAGGGCACCCAGTCGGGAATCGACGGGGCCCATACCAAGAAAATGCTACAATTTTCTTCAGTGTACATGAGCTCCATTTCTTCGTCAACAGCACTGCTCTTGGCATCTGCACGAAAAGAAAATCAGATTCGAGAGGTTATCAAAATTTCGTGTCTTCGCAGATGAAGTCAGAAAAAAATGATCCTTCACTTTTTCCAGGGACAGCTCGTTCTATTTAGTGCACAACACCAGAAACTAAAGAGCACTCTAATTTTCTCGGTGCAGAAAAAAGTAGTTGAGGCTTCGGACTAAAAGTCTTAAAAAAACTAAAGCTTGCTCTTTTTCTGTTTTAGCAAGGCCCACAATTTTTTCCCATGAAGGTCATTTTATTTGTGTTCCCTATGATGTAGTTCACGTGTTTTACAAAACATCTTATAGAAGTTACGACTGTTTCTTGAATCATAACACCTCTAGGGGCTGTTGCGGAAAAGTACGTCGCAAGGGGTTCTTCAGGCGCTGAAGGCAAGAAAACAGAGGGGAATTATCACTGAATAGAAATGCGAAATCAAAAGAAACTTTTGTGCGCATCTTCAGCTGGCTGCATATGACGAAGGCTGAATTGACTGAATAAACAGCGAAGCTCGGGGGATCAGATTAATATGGCCATTGCTTTGCGATAGGTTTTCTGTTCCGTAGCTATGTCCGATCCATTTTATTGCAATAGCCATTATATGGACACTCTCGGCTGAGTTTTGCCGTGACCGTTATGTTCAGCATAAAGAAAAATAAATCAGCAGAAAAAAAATTCCAAAGCACCTGATCGGGGATTTGAACCAGCGACCCCTCGCTCCGCCGCCTGCTGCGCTAGCCAACACAGCCACACGCCATCCTTGTGCGGGCGATATAACGGCGAGCTATTCATATGCACCATTTGCCGTTCGCGGTACTCAAATCTCGGAACAGCTTGACCGTGTTTTCTTTCACGCAACGCTTTTACAATTTCTTTCAAATTGGTAACTGCCCTTGAGACGCGCACAAGAAAGTGGCTTCCTTCTGTACCACTCATGGTGTAGACGAAAAAGACTTCCCGATCTCCCGCTAAAGGGAACCATGTGTGGATGCGAAGCAGCGGGGAGGTAATTAGCTCGAGCGGGAGGAACGTCGCCGCTCTCGTTTCACTGCACCGGTCCGGGCGCTCATCGCGGCGCTGCACAGGAGAGAGAATGAGGCATGCGCGCTCCGTCATTTTCATACCGCGGAACTACCGTGGCGCCCCAGCGGGGTATGCAGCTGTCGAACCACCTGTCGTGCGCGCCGCTCCGTATAGGATTCCTAGAGGAGAGGACGGGGGGAACCGTAGGAGAGGAAAGAGAGGGGGGAGGAAACGTGCATGCGCTGTGGGGGGTGTGGGACGCGGAAGCCGCTCCGTAGAGTAGAGGATTCCTAGATGAGAGAGGGGGGAGAGGACGCGCATGCGATGTGGGGATGTAGGACGCCGGAGCCGCTCCGTAGAGTAGAGGATTCCTAGAGGAGAGAGGGGGGAGAGGACGCGCATGCGCTGTAGGGGTGTAGGACGCGGGACGCGGGCGCCGCTCCGTAGAGTAGAGTATTCCTAGAGAAGAGAAAGGGGGTGAGCGTAGGAGAGGAGAGAGAGAGGGGGAGCAGACGTGCATGCGCTGTTGTGGTGTGAGACGCGGGAAGGAGACGGACGGATGGACGGACGGGAGCATTAAAATACCAAATCGCCTATCGGCTTGAAATACCAAATTTGGTGCGGATCAAGCTAGCGAAATGGCCGCGAGCGTGCCATAAGCGTGGAATGCAAGTCATGTCGCACACGGCATTTCATGATTTCCATATTACCACTTGTCATTTAGATTCGTCATACAGTCACTCCACGCAATACCAAAGTTGGTGTATATGAAGCTTGCGAAACGGCCGCGAGCGTGCCATCAGCGTGGCATGTAAGTCATGTTGCACATGACAGGTCATGATTTCATATGACAACTTGGCATTTATGTTCGTCATACAGTCACGTCACGCAATACCAAATTTGGTGTATATCAAGCTAGCGACACGACCGTCAGCGCATCATGAGCGTGGCATATAAATCATGTTGTACATGACATGCCCATCATGATTAACATATTACGACATGTCATTTATGTTTGTCATGCAGGAATGTCTCATCGTACTAATTCTTGGATGTACCAAATTAAGAAAACGGCCTTAGGAGCGCTACGGCCATGGCGTGCAAATCATAATTTTCATGAGAAGGTTTTCATGATTTTCATGATATGACCAGTTATTCATGTTCGTCATACAGTCATGTTATGCCATACCAATTTTGGTATATATCGCAATAACGATAAGGCCGGGAGAGCACAAAGTCGTAGGCGGCTAGATAGATAGATACGCCCAAAATCGCCGAAGTTTGCAAAGAAATGCTTCGCATTTAAAAAAAAAAGAACACTGGGCACACCTGGCGTCAGACGCCACCGCGTGGCAGGAGATGTAGAGGGGTCATTCCAAGTGCCGCAGTTTAAAAGAAAAAAAAAGAAATATGAAACAGCGTCGAAAAGTCCAACATTATTACATCATCCATTCTTGGCCAATCCCCCCTGAGTGGATATGAGCGACGTCAGAGGCAACAACAACAACAGCGTCGGCTTCTGCACTGTGAACACTCACAGCGCGTTGCTCAAATACAAACACGTAACAACTGTGACAGTTGTTAGTTCACGCTTGTCCTGTGTATACCTATGCGTCCTTTTCGAGTGTCCTTCTCAGTGCTGCGACGGCGCGATGCATGTATCGAGCTGCTTGTCGTTTTTCTTGTGACCAATTTCTTGCTATCGCATTCATTGCTTCGCCCTAGTGGCAAAAATGTGACTTTTTTTATTGGTGAGCTCAGTTGATGCGGCTTCGTCTTCGGGGAATTTCTTAGTCGTTGTCATCACGGAACACTGCATAAGGAATGCGAGGCGATGCAAGGGGAACATTTCACAGCGAATGCAAGATGTGGAGTGGACGAGCGAGCGCCAATCGCGCTCTTGTTCACTCCTCGAGCGACACCACCTCCTCCGCTTCCGCCGTATCTTCGCCTTTGGTCACCTCGTCTCTAAGCAGCTTCAGCCTCTTCGCTTTGCTACGTTTTTTATCTACCCGGTGACACCCGCCATGCTAGGCTTACATTTAGCCTAATTAGCTGAATCCATGCTCAGATTTTGCTCTAGCAGCTAGGCTAGAGAGTGCCGACGACAATCCCCAGGAATTTACCTCGACTTTACATAGGTCCGCTGTTAAAATACATGAGAAAACACCATGATGGAGACGGACAATAGGTCACACGGTTCCATATACCCTACCACAACTCCCAGACGAAAGCCACATTATTATTCTTCATATCTGGTAATTGGGGTGATCCCTGTCTTGGAAAGCTTTCTTCATCCAACTGTTATTTCTGTAAACTGATAAAATTAGCACAGCTGGGTACCAGGGATGGGAACGCTGTGGAAGCAGCGGAGCTAGTGGCACTGCCATTCTTCCGTCCCTCTTTCTCATCGTCGCTTCCCGTTTCGGCCTCTTTCTATTCTGTGCTATTCAAGACTACGCTAAGATTGACCATCTCACCTCCTCCTTTTTCCCCGTCCTCACGTTCACTTCGGTTTCCCACCCATTGCTGTACTACGCTACACATAGCTATGCTTGCTCCCTTTTAATTGCAATAGTAATTATATGGACACTCTCGGCTGCCTTGTGCCGTCGGCGGCGCCGTCGCCGTCATGCCCCGTATATATATATATATATATATATATATATATATATAGTTCAATAAAATTTGCTGCTGGGCGAGTTGGTTCATTCTTGGAAGAAAAAAATAATGATGCGCATACACAAAAAACAGACACGGACTCAGGAAGCACGGACTAGCGCAAACTTTCAACTAACTTTATTTTTCGTCGTGTCAATATACACGCCACACATCACGTGGTCACAACGCTAATCGCATTGTCACAGTCATATCACATCAACCCGCGCAAGAATCTCTTCTCACCATGCAATAGCGAAACAGAAGACTGGCTAACACACGCGTCACCTGTAGTTAATATATGATATGCTTCCAACAGTTCCCGTGCACTACTATCGTGGCTTCGGCCCAAAATTCGGATCGCTCGGAAATTCGATACGCGCATGCAATGATGGACATGCGCAGGCAAATGCGCATTCTCTTTATAATTATGGTTAATTCGTGTTTCCTTGCACGAACGTTGACACACCTTCCGGTTTGCCCTACATAAGACTTGCCACATGAAAGCGGAAGCTCATAGACGGCACCGCGCAGGCTACATAAGGCGTTTCGTGCTTCATTCCACACCCTCCAGGAGCCTTCTTATCCGAAGAAACTTTTGGGCAGAGCTTTGCCAGCTTGCGTGGGGCTGAAAAAACCATTCGTACATTGTGTCTGCACGCAACCTTCTTCAGATTGTGAGAAGTGCGGTGCATGTAGGGCATTACCCTTGCACGCTCGTTACGGCAGTCGCCGAGGTTCTCCCTGCGGGAGACAAAAGGACCTCGTTCCGCTAAGACACCCGGGCTGCAGTCCAGGAGCCGCCTGGCAGTAACGCCCGACATGCACCGCACTTCTCACAATGTGAAGAAGGTTGCGTGCAGACACGATGTACCAATGGTTTTTTCAGCCCCGCGCAAGCTGGCAAAGCTCTGCCCGAAAATTTCTTCGGATAAGAAGGCTCCTGGAGGGTGTGGCATGAGGCACGAAACGCCTTATGTAGCCTGCGCGGTGGGCGCCATCTATGAGCTTCCGCTTTCTTGTGGCAAGTCTTATGTAGGGCAAACCGGAAGGTGTGTCAACGTTCGTGCAAGGAAACACGAATTAACCATAATTAATAAAGAGAATGCGCATTTGCCAGAGCATGTCGGTTATTTCATGTGCCTACCGAATTTCCGAGCGATCCGAATTTTGGGCCGAAGCCACGATAGTAGTGCAGGGAACTGTTCGAAGCATATCATATATCAACTAGAGGTGACGCGTGTGTTAGCCGGTCTTCTGTTTCGCTATTGCATGGTGAGAAGAGATTCTTGCGCGGGTTGATGTGATATAACTGTGACAATGCGATTAGCGTTGCGACCACGTGATGTGTGGCGTATATATTGACACGACGAAAAATAAAATTAGTTGAAAGTTTGCGCTAGTCCGTGTTTCCTGAGTTCGTGTCTGTTTTTTGTGTATGAGCATCATTTTTTCTTCCTTCCATATATATATATATATATATATATATATATATATATATATATATATATATATATATATATATATATATATATATATATATACATAGCCACGAAGAAATATAATTCAGAATAATATTTTTTTGTTGTGTGCGGTCTGCTTCCCCATTTACCTGCTCCTGATGTGGCTGATGGCATCATCAGGAAGGGGTCAATGAGCAGTGCGGCAGTTGCCAGCAGCGCTCCGACCTAGGTTAATGAGTGCCGAAGGAATAGTGGTTATTCGTGGCTTCGCACAGCCGCCAAGCCAATGGTCGCTAAGCACTGGGAAAATTGCGAGCAATATTGTTTGTGGCAGTTGTAAAAATTTGTGCCGCATATAATGAACAAACTTTCGGAAGAAGCTTGCTCTACAGTTGATGTTTTCGTTTTTATGCATCCATCATTTCAGTGACCGGATGCGATGAGAAGAAATGTCATCGCCCAGAAAATAACCTTCCTCACTGAAAATCACTTGCTAGCGCTTTACGACAAGGCTGCGTTCATCAAGTCGCTTAGAAAGAAGGCGAATTCGGTCGTCGTCGTCAGTTCTTGCCACTGAACTGTCATTAAGGCAGAACAAAATAAGAGCCCCTTGCTTGTGACCACGTCCACAAATTTTCGCGAAGGGTGGGACAAATTTTCACCCCACAAGGCACGCACAGATACTCCGACATGCCTGTTGCGGTATTGGGTGCTGTCATCCGTCCATCACCGAGCTCGACAGAAATGTCGTGGTCGAGCTCAACGCATCTATATTGCTGTAGGTAATTGTTGCTGCTGGATGATGACTATGGTTATGAATCTAGGCACCGGGATATTTTTATTCCAAGTAGTGACAGCAATGAAAGCTATGTAATCGCCACAAGGCCTCCAATGACAACTGCACTGTTTTCGTGCCAGATGGATAGGTACTGATGAATAATGCTCAGCTACAGCATGCGTTCGAGCTCATCCAATCTATCTTTAAGGCAATGCGTTAGCTAGCCTGATTCCGCTACACTGATATGTTTTGTCCAGATTTGTGGACGCTGGGATTAGAGCACTGCATGGACCGTGATTCTCGGCGCCGGCCCGAGCCCGGCACTCTTTGAAGTTTACACGCCCGAACCGGGCCCGACCGCTACGAAGCGAAACCAGGACGCGGCCCGAACCCGAGAAAAAATTTTGCCTACCCGGCCCAGCCCGGCCCGACCACAGATCGGGCCCGACAAAGGCGCGACGAAGGCGAGCCATGAATCTAGGTGGGACTGCTAAACATGAAATCTACAGCAATGCGTTTTAAGCAGCAGATGTGTACATGTTGTTGGCGCACGCTACGCTTACACGTACGCTTTGTTCTACGGTAATCACTTGTACAAAAGGGCCTCACTGTGGTAACAGTTGACCGGACATACTGGATATACGATGGAAGGCTAATCAGCAGCGGTATACTGTGCATATTTTTTCAACAAATACGATGGGAATTATCAACAGCGTTTGGTAGACGACATGCCCATTGGCAGAGTTTTGTAGTGGGCCATGCAAACCCGTGTTGCATCACGGTGGGCGAGGTGGGGAGTGCTTGTGTGGCTTTGGTAGAGATCATGGTGTAAGAATATTTTAGGTGATGACTCTGCGGTCGGCGCCGCGTCCAGATTATTGTTCGCCGCCGAGGCGGTTTCCTTTCGGCGGCGACAGGTGGCGCTAACAGACGGGGGGTCACTGGGGAAAGGCGCCGATCTGCGCTGTGTAGATTATTGCTGCAGAGCCTGGCTTGTTTACCGCGCTCCGTATGCATCTGTACACGGATGTCAATAAATTAATACACGGGGATTTTTGCACTAACGAAATCGATTTTCTGATCGTATGTGCAGCTTATTTCCCAACAGCGTTTTTGTCATATAAATGCTCCGCCAGCAGCAAACGTTGGTCTGGATAGCGGTCGCATTTTGACGCGACATCGTTAAAGAGCTTGTTTCGCTGAATTTCCGGTGTCGGTGGCGTTGGCGGTGTCGGCGTCAGCGCCTTTTGTTCTCAGCAAAAAAAGCTACGTTGGCCGTGAGCGAAAATGCGAGGTAGTTGCAATAAGGATGGCAGATGGAGGACGTTTGCGGTTTGATACCTTGCGGCAGTCTCCACCGAAAAGCCAAGGCACGCTAGCGATTGGAAAGACGTGTGCGTGCGTGTGTATGCGCGCGTCCCTACTGAAAAAATCCGCATATAGTCATACGGAAAACTTACGGATTCCGCATATTTTCCGTATAAAATATATGGATTTTGTACGGACGTATACTGATGCTTACGGAAATTGTAAGGAACGTACGGAAGCATCATATGGTACATAAGGAATTCCGTATGGGCGTACGGATGTGGCCATAAGGAACATGCGGATGCCATATCTGTTATACGGATAGACTCATACGGCGATACGGAATATACGGAAAGAACAAACGGAATCCGTATGGGCTATGCGGAAAGATCCACGTGGCAATAGTAGTATACGGAAAGCATGGTGTTCTACGTGAAACCATGACCATAGGCGAGCGCACGGGGGGGGGTGGGGGGGAGGGGCGCCCCCTTTTCCCTCTTGTCACTTAAGAGGGAGGGGCAGCCCCCCTCCCTCATAGCCTCCTCTATACAATTCTGTGCTCGTCAAACGCTCCCTCGGCGACCGTCGTCTTTCCCTCTCACCCACCATGGTATTACGCTACATTCCACCGCGGCGCGGCGCCACCTACGTTGGGCTTGTCTTTCGTGGCTTGAGGCGCTCCTGCCAGTGTATCGGACGCTGCCGTGTGTGTGCGTGTGTGCCTGCAGGAAAGGTTTATAATCTGCAGGATCTCGTAACGCCTTGGGAACCCGGAGGTGCATGACGCGACCTGCCACAACTCTAGTTACATCGGAGAACCACCTATTTTTGTGTCACCATGGACTTTGCTTGCTCGACCACGTTTCCCGCTTGCTTGGCATTACAGCTTCGAAGGTTTACCCGCCAGTGAGAATGCCATGCCTTCATTGCAGTTAAGGATGGCGGGTCAATGCGATTACCTCGCAACGGCAGGACCTGTGTGAGAGATTGTGCTATTTCTACAGCCTCATAATATTTAGCATGGTCAGTGGTGGCAGACGTGAAGAAGTGCGTATGTGGTGGTGCGTGCCAGTACAGTGGTGTCGTGTCGTTTCGCATATAGTGCACATTGTTTGTACTTATTCTGCATACGTAGGTACGCGTGCAGAATAAAGGTTCAGTTTTATTGCCAGTGTGAATGCCATGCCTTCATTGTAGGTAAGGGTGGAAGATTAGTGCCATTCCGTTTGCAGTGCCGCGTGAGATCTGCTGCTGTTTCTACATTCTCGTCATATCTGGCATGGTCAATGGCGGCAAGTGTGAACAAGTGCATGTGTTGTGGCGTGTGCCAGGGTGTCGTGTCATCTGACAGTGTGCATTGTTTATGCTTATTCTGATTGGTGTGTGCCTGGGTGTCGTGTCGCCTGACAGTGCTCATTGTTTATGCTTACTCTGCGTGTGAGAACTGCCACTGTTTCTACATTCTCGACACATGGAGCATAACCAGTGGGGGGCAGACGTGAACAAGTGTGTGGGTGGTGATGTGTGCCAGGGTGTCGTCTTGTCTTACAGTGCGCATTGTTTGTGGTTATTCTGCGTGGTGCATGCGAGGGTGTTGTCATCTGACAGTGCACATTGTTTAGGCTTGTTCTGCGCGTACATGTGCAGAATAAACATTATTCAGTTTACTTTGATCTCTCGATTAAGCTGTCCTCAAACAAGTTCTGACTTAATGGAAGACCTTGCCTGCATTGTATGGACTCGCTAAACCAAAATGACTATGGTATTATGGCATCCATAATACCACATTTCCGTATATATGGAAGCCGTATATACGGAGGATACGGATCCGCATAATCCATATATATGGATTCCGTATATCCGTATAATCCATATATATGGATTATGCGGATCCAGTATCATGCGGATCCGTATCATGCGGATCCGTAATACCATAATTCCATATGTACGGATCCGTATCTTCCGTACATACGGATTTTTTTCACTAGGGGTCCGTGTGTGTGTGTGTGTGTGTGTTTGCGTGCGTGTGTGTGTTTGTGCGTGCGTGTCTGCGTACGTGTCAGTGTCAGTGATGTTCCGTGCAGGGAATTTTCCCTTTTTCAGGGAATTTTCGACAGTCATTTTGGACGAAAGGCAAAAGGGAATCTTCGCGATATTGCAGGGAATTTTGAGGGGCGGCGAAATTCTTTTTTTATAATGATCAAAAGACTGTGCACATGAGGCTTTCGCATGTCGCAATCGTTTCTGGCGCATGTAGCGCGCGAAACCACAGCCTCTAAGGTTTGTTTTAGGGGCGAAGCTCCTTAAGCCGTGGGTCCTGCGTCCTCGATGTATGTAGTAGGTAGCCACCTCTCGTTTTAGTTCTTGTAATGTCCGCTAGATGGCGGTACTTGTATATGATGAATATATATATAGGGGCGAAGCTTCTTTATGGCATCACCTCGGCGGTCCTCGGTGATCCATGCATCCTGAGTAGCCAGTAGGCACTGGATTTCGACCTCCATGGTAGTGCCTGTGTGAGATGTCTCCTGTGCGTGATTAAACAATCAAAAAATTCACAACGTACATGTAAAATTAAAGTGAGCTGCGAGTCGCCATGACTCATCGACCCCTTTAGTATAAATGCGCCCGATCTTATGTCGTTGATGATGTACTGCGCAGAATTTGCGGAAGATTACCGGTTTACCGACGCACCTCCGAAGCTTCGCCCACTCATCATCATTCACCTGTGGATATGGTGCCGTCATCTCCAGTTCTCGTCTCGTTTCCGAGAGGGCGCTGTCCTATAGACATGCGTAAAATATGGCGGTTGGGTGAAGGTACGCTAGATGGCGTTGGCGGTGCAGCTGCTCTTCGATTGCGCGGACCGCCGTACGAGTGCGCTTGCCGGATCGTGCTGCTTGGCGGACTATGGACGACGACCGGTCGTTGAAGTATCGCTTTCATTACTTCTAGGCGAAACCACTGGAGATTTCACAGTGTAACCATGATTGCTTCAGTCACCATAACTTTCATCGACCCTTTAGTATAAACGCGCCCGATCTCACGTCGGTGATGATGTACCGGGCAGAATTCACGGAAGATTCACGGTTTACCGATTTACCTCCGCAGCTTCGCCCACTCATCATCATTCACTCCGTGGATATGCTGTGTTTTTTTAAAGACCATAGTATTTCTTGGGATAATTCAACGCAGAAACATTGATGACATTGATTTGACTGACTGCTGGTTTGTGTGGCCAGCGATTCAGCTGCCCGGCGAAAGTTTAAGCCCGTGCTCAAAGCCCGCCCATCTCGATCTGGTGAATCTGTTCATACTTATGAACATTGTCAATCAAAAAGCAAATATTACGCATATTTTAGGCGCAATATCAATACGTACGTATTCGGCAGTGTGTCATTTTGGCAGTGGCGGCAGCGACGGACGGACGGCAAATTTTAAGCTCCGCTTCTGTATTTTACAGCTACAACCTGCTGTCGACCAAACCTGCTGCGACTCTGGACCCATTATCCAGCGAAACAAGAAGCTTCTGGCCCACGCCTTTTCCAAATTCCCGCCGAGGTTTATCAAGGCCCTACAATCTTGCGTGACTCAAGACCAGCAGCGACACCAGAGGGACCGAGGAAACCAGGAGGCGTGTCTGGTCATTTTGGCAGTGGCGGCAGCGACGGACGGACGGCAAATTTTGAGCTCCGCTTCTGTATTTTACAGGTTGGTGTGTTCTATCGATATTTCTTTTATATAACTGCCGCTGCTGCCAAAACCTGCCAGAGTTGTGAATATTTTAGTGCCTGTTTAAATGTCGCGGTGTTGTGTGTGCCGTTCAGCCGTACCTGATAATGGCCTGTACATGACTTGTTGTGAGTGTAAATTCAAGTTTCATTTTGGCACTTGCTCCGGTATAGCTGAAGAAGCCTTCGCTGGAAAGCGCGATAGCTCTAAGAAATCATGGAAATGTGAATCATGTCGGGGGATGGGGCAGGGGACGGATGCTGAAACCACCCGTAAAACGCCACCCACTGAATTGTCTACTCGACTTACGTCAATCGAAGCAAAGCTTGATGCCCTTTTGGTCTTGCCAACGAGATTGGTGGGGCTGGAATCGTCTGTTCAACATCTATCTGACAAATTCGATGAATTCCAGAAGAGGCTAGAGGTACAAGAAAAAGCTACCTCGCAGCTATCGAACAGAGTCGACAAACTTGAACGCACTAATCCGAGCGATGAATTGGCCCAGATCAAACTGGATCTCGACAACCTCGAATGCCGTAGTCGTAGGCTAAACATTGAAATACACGGCGTTCCTGAAAGCCAGAAGGAAGACCTAATGATGAAGGTAAATGAAATAGCGGGTCAAATTAAGCTCCCACTCTTGAACAAGAGTGACGTTGCTGCAATACACAGACTTCCGGCTAAACCAGGCAAAACACATGGCATCATTATACGCTTTGCACGCCAAGAACTTCGCGACATCTGGCTTGCAAATAAGAAGCAACTAAAGGACCACGGACACGTTTTTTTCTGTGAAAATATGACACGGCTATCACGCGTTGTCCTATCAAAGGCAAAGGAGTGGGCCCAGACTTCAGGATACGCATATGTATGGCACTCAAACGGAAAGGTTCTGGTGCGCAGAAAGAGCGGTGACCGTGCTGTGGTCATACGCAGTGAGGATGACCTTGCCACTCTTGTGGCCTTGAACTGATAGCGTGAGAAGTGATGGAAAGAGGGGTATCGGGTTCATTAAACCAAAATGGCAACCCTGCAATTCCATTTTTCTCGTGATGTCGCAACTTTAAAGAACCAGTGTCCGCTTTCTATTTTCCATCTGAATGTAAGGAGTTTAAAAAAATAAGTTTGATGATGTTAATTTATATCTATTGGAACTGAAACACCACTTTGATATACTTTGCTTTAGTGAAACATGGCTTACATCAGAGGACGAATGTGTTCTAATTTCCGGATATGACTGTGCGTCTGCACATCGAATGAAGAAGCGTGGTGGCGGCATTGCTATTTATGCACGTTCTGACTTGTCGTATAGTACAATTCCTGATCTTAAAGCTGTTAATGAATCCTATGAATGTATTGGTATTCAGTGCATGAAAACATTGATCGCACTTGTCTATCGTCCACCTTCAGGGTCACTCAGCATGTTTTTGGAATTTACTGAAAAATTATTTGAAGTAAGCACTCAACTCAAACTTGAAACAATATTAATAGGCGACTTTAACATAGACGCTTGTCCGACCAATCTTGATTTCAAGCGTTTTCAAGAAATTTTTGAGTCATACGGGTGCTCAAATGTCATTGACGGGCCCACACTCATTACACCTACAACACAGACAACGCTTGATCTCTGTGTAACAAGTTTTCCTACGGAACATACCAGAGCAGGGGTCCTGATGTGTGATCTTAGCAATCACTTACCGATATATTGTCTATTGCCTTCTAAAGCGCCTTGTCAAAGAACACACGAAAACTACAAAAGGGTATACTCCCGAACAAAGCGTAAAAAACTTCGTAGAATTGATCTCTTGCTATCAGTGGGACGAAGTTACTGCGAATACTGACGCAAACACAGCTTACGATGCTTTTATATCCACCTTTGCGCTCTTATACGAGAGATGCTTCCCCCTTGTGAAGCTAAAAAAACACAAGAAAACAAGAAAGCCTTGGATATCACGTGAGCTCTATAACAGAATTAAATCACGCAACAGGCTCTTTCAAACTTTTCTAAAAAACTAGAAGCGAAGATGACTTCCGGGTGTTCAAATCTGAACGAAATAAACTAAACTCTGATATTAAACGCGCCAAACAAGAATATTATATGAATAAGTTCACTGCTCTATCGGGAAGTTCAGATCTCATGTGGAAGGCGATCAATGAGGTAATGAATAGAGTTTCTATAACAAATAAAGTTAAATTTCAACAAAGCGGGCTATCAGATGTTCAGATTGCAAATGCATTCAATGCTCATTTTACAGATGTTGGTTCATCTTCACAACCCAATGTATCGGTGACTCCATCGGAATATATATCAAATCGGTGTTCTTCTACTCTGTTCTTGGTGCCCACTGATGAGCGGGAGGTCCAGAATATAATCTCATCGTTAAAAGACAGTTGTGCTGCTGGTGCTGATGATGTAAAGGTGAAGCCGCTGAAAGCCGTTAGCGAATTTGTAAGCATACCTCTTGCACACATCTGTAATTTAATTCTTTCGACTGGCGTGTTTCCGGATAAAATGAAGCTGGCCCGAGTGACCGTTATTTATAAAGGTGGCCCAGTTAACGATATGAATAACTATAGGCCGATCTCCGTACTATCTCTTTTCGCAAAAATTGCCGAACACGTTATAAACAAACGATTGGGTGGCTTTTTTAAACACAAACAAAATAATTGCACAAGAGCAATATGGTTTCTGTAAAAATAAATCTTCAGAAACAGCTTTACTTGAAATAAAGGAACAAATTCTTGACAACATTGAAAACCGAATGCTAACCCTTGGCATATTTCTTGATTTTAGAAAAGCCTTCGATTGCGTGCAACATAACGTTCTTTTCGAAAAACTACCTCACTATGGTATTCGTGGCGTCGCGTTATTTTTAATAAAAAGTTATCTAACGTCAAGAACACAGTACACTATGATAAATGGTGTTACTTCTGAAATTCAGTCTATTAAATACGGCGTACCCCAAGGCTCAGTTTTAGGTCCTGTTCTATTTTTGTTGTATATCAATGATATTGTTCAGGTACAGGGCTACTCTAACATTATACTATATGCCGATGATACCAACGTGTTCTTCTCAGGAAGGGGAATTGCACAATATCTTTGAACAAGCCAACACATGGCTACAAAGATTAAACTTGTGGCTTAATGCAAATAAACTTCAATTAAATGTAAGCAAAACAAAATACTTGCTCTTTAAATCAAAAGGAACGAACACGCCTTCTCAACCTCAGTTACAATTTCAAAAAATAAATATTGAACAGTCAAGCACAGCCAAATTCCTGGGAGTTATATTCCATGAGAATATGTCCTGGTCACCCCATATTGATTCTCTCAAAACTAGTATTGCCCGCGCTGTAGGTGCACTGAACAGGTTGCGATATTTGCTACCAACAAGCGTCAAACACCATATTTATAACGCACTAGTACATTCCCGTTTAACATACTGTCTTCTAATTTGGTCGACCACTACTCAGTATAATTTAGGATCACTTCAAACACTTCAAAACCGCGCACTGCGTGCAATAGAAAACTTAGGACATATAGTCAGCACCAAAACGTACTATTGCAAATATAAAATATTTACAGTGTCCAAACTCCATACATATAAGCTATTTCTAGAGATTATGTGGCAATTTCAGAGCGACAAACATACCTTCCAGAGTAAATACTGTGTAAAAAACGACAGGCTATACTTTCAGAAATAGTTTTATACCTATTCCACGTAGTGGAACAAATTACGGTGAACAAAAACTTGCGGTGCAAATTCCAAAC
The DNA here is from genome assembly GCA_030522465.1 of Rhipicephalus appendiculatus. Classification (NCBI taxonomy): domain Eukaryota; kingdom Metazoa; phylum Arthropoda; class Arachnida; order Ixodida; family Ixodidae; genus Rhipicephalus; species Rhipicephalus appendiculatus. The sequence continues at coordinate 41,623 of JALIZH010019504.1, read as the reverse complement.
CTCCTCAACAACTATGCCTTAACCACAGATCTCCTAAATTCTGGAATTACTAAGCAAACTTTTCAAAAAAACGATTAGAGAATTATTATTCTCAGAGGACTAAAAACCAAAGTTATTCTATGTACACTATGATTCTGCATCAATGTATTTTTTTTTATTTTTTTCGCATGTGGCTCATGAGCCCCATCAGATTGTTCTTGGTTGCCGATCATTTTTTGCTCGAGAGTTACACGTGCATCATCTGTTATATTTGTGTTTCTACCTTTTAATGCTAAGTACCTCTCAAACTGATAACATTCATGTTTTTTTTTTTTCGATTATTGCTTTCGATTTTGATGAATTGTGCATTTCAGCAGTGTAAACAAGTATAATGATTGATTTTCATGTATGCTTTCATGTTACAAAATGTCGTCTTTCTGCTGCTGCTACTGCTGTATGGGTGGCACGGCCCAGTCAGGCAATTTTTGCCTTTAGCCGTGTCCCCTTGGACAATTCAGTGTTGTTCTAAATAAACTAATAAAGAAAGAAAGAAAGAAAGAAAGAAAGTGTGTGCATATAGATACAGAGCGTCTGCTAGGCCCATTAATGTACGCCACGTCACTCAGTAACAAAAAAAAAAAAACAATAATAAACTTTTCTTCCTATGGAGTGGCCGTGTTCATGAGCATGTGCAGCATTCCTTCCGCATGGCATACCGCTGAAAGCGAGCTCCAAGGTAGCTCCTTCGTAGTATTAAAAGCCGATCTCAGAGGCGATGCTTTGAGTTGGGCAGGAAAGAAGAGCAAGCGATGGGAAGAGCCTGAAACACGTCGAACACTATATATATATATATATATATATATATATATATATATATATATATATATATATATATATATATACACTTTTTTTGTGCAGGGAAATATGCGGGGATTTTTGGCGATGTATGCGGGGAAAAATGCCGGAAATAGGAAATTTTCGGGCCTCGGAAAGGGAATTCTTCTGTCCAGGACGGAACATCACTGGTCAGTGTGTGTGTGTGTGTGTGTGTTTGTGTCTGTGTGTGCGCGCGCATACGTGTGTCAGTGTGTTTGCGTGCGTGCGTGTTTGTGTATGTGTGCGCATGCGTGTGCGCCCGTTTGTGCGTGCGTGTATGTGAGTGTGCGTGCGTGCGCGTGTGAGTGTGTCTGTGTGTGCGTGTGTCCTGTTGACTGGTTATTCTACAACATTTAATGTGTCTTGGTGCAATAAGCATAGATGAGGCAGGTCGAAAAGTGGTATCATAGTTTAAAATAAGCAATTACCTTTCCGGCATGATGACGAAGTGAATTGGCAGCGCATAGGCTGCTCACACTATCAGTGTGGTGTTGAGAAGTATCCTCCTCTTCACGTGGAGGAGGCCCGTCGGTGCTGAATTCGAAGCGCGGCCTCTCGTATAGCGCGCCTGTTGATTCAGCATCGCCATGCCCTGGACTCGCTGTTTCTACGCGCAATAAACTTGGCGTACTTTCAGCGGTCGGGTTAGGCACTTCAGAAGCAGTTGAGTCTTTTGGCCCTCCTCGCTTCCTTGAAGTCGGCGGTAGAGCCTGCCGTTTTCACGGATGTTTTCTGGTTTTTAGCTGCGCGGTCAAGTATTTTGGACAACCCGGGAAAATGCTAGTCACAGCCTCCGAAGAGAGCACAGGTTTCTTTTGGGGTGTGCAACAACAAGACGTTTCCCTTGTATCCTGCATGATATATTGAAGAGGTCCCTTCTTCTGAGAAATACTTCGCGCACACATGGTCAGTAGGCTCCAAGACTTTTTCTGCTTTCGGAATCGCCCATCGCCATTTATCGAAGCGCTCTGGTTTCACACGGAGCCTTGAAAGGCGACACACGCTCCGTACAAGTCCTATACTCCGACTTGCCATTCGGGACAAAACACATTTTGCCCATTTCGAGGCGCAGCCAGCGACAAGGCCGCTAACGGGTACTCGGCGTCATATGCAGCGTTGAGGTATACGTTCGGTAAATCACAAAACACGGATCAGCAAAACAAATGCACTCACAGGGCCCACAGGCACAGGGCAACGCGTTTCTAAATCATAGAACGGCACGCACACAAAGCTTTCAGAAAGATCTTCCTTTGCGCGTGAATTTCAGAATGCGCCGCGCGCGAGCCCCTGACACCCCATACTGTAGCGCCATCTCTACTCGTGCAGCGAAAACTACTCGAGGCTCAAGGTCATCGGCGAACACAATCTGCCCGCGCCCTCTCCTCGAGCGGAGCGGCGAGTGTCAGCACCTAACTTATTCTTACACCGTGGTAGAGATCAAGTGTTGGTGAGCTCGACTTTTGCACGCCCCTGCCAAAGCCCATGGTAACAGATATTGTAGCAAAAAAAGTGTTTTGCAGCATGAGTTTAGTTTCAGCAGGAAGCGCAATAAGAGCAGGGGAGACGGGGATCAAGACGCTCTCTACGCCTTGTTTTTATAAGGCTCTCTATATAAATTCGCAAATACTTTACATCAAACCCAGTCATGCGCCCTTCTAGATATGTAGCCCCTGTCTTCAGCATAGTAGCACATTGCACCGGCAAGAGAAAGAGAAAAAAAAAAGACAAATTTATTATATTTCTTCTAAATACTCTAACCTAGATCGAATAAAACGAACTCCGCGCACCACGTGTTATTTTCGAAATACGTAGAAACAGCTGAAAGGACGGAAAAATATTTACTATAGCATTATTTCCATATATCCCACCACAGTCTATAGGGCCGAAGAACTTGTTTATTTATTTATTTTTTGCTGTGTTTCTTGTTTGCTTTCACTTCTAATTTTCTACTCACTTCTCTGTGTAATGCCTTTGGCCTCGAGGGTATCAATAAATGAAAATTAAATTAAAGAGGGTGGTGTGGCATAGTTCACAGTTCATTTCTTACAAGTCATTGTGCAGAAAGTCGAATTATCAAGAGATTTCGGGTGTAAGCATGCTATGCTCTGTTGCATCAATTGACCTGCCACGCTACAGCTTCTTGAACTGCTTGTGCTAGCCGCAGGGACGTGTGACCTCTCCCTTGCGAATAGTGAAGGCGTCGGCAGTCGCAGTTCTCAGACCTCCCCAAATGCAGCAAATTTCGTAAGTTTCTGCCGATTTATGCCGAATGAACACAGCTTTCCAGCTCAACGCTTCATTTCTATTATTCCCGAACATCGTGTTACTTTTCAGTATAATCTACAAAACTCTTCTTTGAGGGCTTCTCCTTGTAGGTTTCAGCAGCTTATGTTACGCATGGTTTGTACTATGCCATTTTTTTAAAATTATAATATGTATGCTCTGCTAACGATGTTGCACCGGTTGGAGGTGGCGATTGGACTACGCGGGTAGGAGTGTCAGGAGGTGGACGAAGAAATTTAGATCTGTTTTCGTGTTTGGTCCCAGTTTAGGAATAGAGGCGTGAATAAGCTTCTCGGCGCTTACTTATTGTGTACCTATGGTTCCAGGTAAGGGGGGACGGACATCACCCAAAGTGAAATTCGTAATTGTCTTTTTTTTTTTTCAGGCGAGATATATTGTCAAGGGAATATATTATGCACAACACCTTGTTTTTTGGACCAATGTCATTTCTGCACATTCCAGCACTGTTGCGGCAGTGTCATGTAGCTCTCGCGCCGTATGGCGGAACACGATGAAAACTCAGACGTTAAAAATGTGGGCACAGAGAGGAGGCTCCACCTGTTCCTAGTAGCGTCACATCTCCACTGGGAGGCGTGACGGACCTCGAAAAAAGAACGTTTCTTTATATAGTGATTCTATGTGACAAGACTACGCGCAGACCTTTCGTTTTAGTGGACTGCGGGAACCTTCAAGAAAGTTGCACAGCTTTCAAGCTCTGCAGCTGCACTTCCGATGATCAGTAATAGATATAAATATACTAGATAAGTTTATCGCATTACATTTATTACTGCCAGTAAAAAAAGAAATGTCAGGATAATAGCGAATGCCACAAATAAGGCAAAAAATACTTAGATGTTAACTATATAAGTGCCTTGTCTATCATGTAGCCCCATATCCACATGTAAGAAGCAAATGAAGTACAGTACGAGCCCCTCAAAAAAACTTCTCCAAGTAGCTTACACCACATTAAAAAAGCCTTTTCCGAGATACAATATGTGGAACATACGTATATGTTTGCACAACGTAAGTGGAACAATCTTAGAGACACTACGGTGACACACAATTTTTCTATTCTAAGAAAATTTATCTTTCTCAATTTCAAAATAACCATGCTCACCTCGACAAGACTATTGGTGATGGAGAAAATTTGCAAAAAAAGAAAATGCTGCTTGCGACGCCACTTTGAATTTCGCGCTCCAAACGCCGTGATGTCATACATCTTGACGGCATCTACTAGGGCCCATATAGTTACAAATCCGTAAAAATGAAGTGCATTGACCTTTTGAGGGGGGCCATGGATTTAACATACATATTTTCTGGAAATTCCGTTCAGCCAATGTCTCCAAAGTACACTTCAGTGTCATCACGCGTGGAGATATCGGTGCGAAATTTAAAAGTGGTACCTTGACCTTTATTTTCTCGTGTATTAATAGTCTTCTCATGGTGCAATTAAATACATTAGAATTCTCAGCATACATTTTATCAATGAAAACATATTCATTGTCTCATTCTAGTGTCCCTTTAACAAATGAGCAAAGTCCAAGCCCGGCCCGAACCGAGCCCGCCACCTCTAACCCCGGCCCGGCCTTACGCCCGGAGCTTCAGGCCTGGGGCCAGCCCGGGCCTGCCGTGAAGACTACCTTACCCGGCCCGGCCCGGCCCTGGCCACGGGCTCGGGGTTTGGGTAGGCCCGCGCCCGTGCAGTGCTCTAGCTGGGATCAAAGGGCTAAGAGTTCCACATAGCAAACGTCTTGATGCATGCTTCGCATATCATTGATACCCGCGGTACGTGGAATACGCCAAACTATTCTTGTTCTTGTGTTTTCATGCATTCAGAAAGATGCACTGTCACGTGGGGGGCGGTTGGTTTAAAGACCCGTCCATTACAAAGCGCCATGGCATCATTGATCATTCTCATAAGCAACAACATCAACAAGTCTCAGGGCTGCTTAGGTGCACGTATTTCGTCGCTACATTTAGGGGGTACTTTGCAATATACGAGAAGGATGAATTATGATTTAGGCTGCAGTTTGCAACTTATTTGCACAAGACACTCTAGGATAGTTAAAAACAGTAATGCTACAAATACAGGCGTGCCTTTGCTCGCAGCATGGTGGAGGTACCCAGCGAGAAGCGAAGCCATGCTGGCGAACGAAAAGGCCATGCGAACTCAACGCAATTACACTATTCCATTCTGCTATTGATGGAAAAGCTGGAGGGTCTTCCAAGTACAAAGACACTGCTTCAATTCATATGCAATACAGGAATAACGGGAATCACATCTGGCCCATATACGTATAAACAACTCCGCCTGAACGCCAAGCCTTCATCGTAGTAAACAACTTTATCTAAGTCAAATAAACTACAGTGGGTCGCCGCTACGGCGCCTTCTAGTGGGTCGTCCTGTTCGGGTCTTTTCTGAAAGAACGCCGTTCATGCAGCCAGTCTGTGCAGTGACTTGGCTATGACGATTGCCCTGCTCCGAGTTCCGTTCAATTAACATTTGTACAAATTGGTGGAGGTTCTGTGCCTTCAAAACAACTTCGATTCCCCTTCAATGCCCCTAGACTCAGATCCCGTTCACTCACATCTGCCATGCCTCAAGACGCCACCCAGCAAGAGCCTTCTCCTGCATGGGCCACATGTTGTGGTGTCCGTCGCCTCCCCGACCCAACCTATTATAAGAGTGATGTTTCTTGGGCGAGTTAGAGATTCATTCTTGGAATGGTAGCGCTAGTGAATACGGACTAAAGGAAGGCGCACGGACACAGGCGGAAGCGCTCTAGCAACTGTTTCTGTTGAAAATCCGCCGTACATATATACATCGCTTTTGTGGCCACGTGAATATTTCAGCGCACTGAGGAATTTTAGACTACTAGTTTATTCTCAACAACACATTCGATGGTGTGCTGATACATTTTCCCTTCGATGACTATGGTTTTTGCTTCTCTGATTGGCCGAGTTAACTTATTTTTTTGGCGGCTGATAACTGGTGTACGAATAAACAGGTGTACAACCACAATTATTGCAGTGTGTGAAGAAGTGCCCATCTCTGTGCCCCTCTCAGATGCCCATCTGAGTGGAAACGAGCCTGCAAGAAGAAGCAGCGCGTTTGGGCATGGCAGGATACTCAACGCAGGTGCTCGTCTCAATTGCGAGCATTGTGCTCACGAAAGTGCGCCACCCCGATATTGAACCTGCCACCGCATCCAGGAAGAAGGAGAAGGTGGCAGTAATCCCGTATATACACAATGTCTCGCACGGGCTAAAGAAAGTAGCAGGTCAGGTTGGCGTAATGGTGGTTTTTTCGGCGCACGATAATTTAAGCCACCTGTGTAAGCTGACCGACCCTGCCATTGAAAAGACGAAAATGTGCCAGAAAAAGCACTAAAATCTTTTCGTGCCATGCGCAGAAGACGTGGGTTGCAGCTTACCACTTACAAGTGGGCCGATGTATCAGTGATCGCTTACGGGAGCACAAAAAAAAAGGTCGCTCGCTACAGAGATGGGCACCTGTCCACACACTGCAATGATTTTGGTTGTACACCTGTTTATTCGAAATGTAGCCTAATCAGCCGCCACAAAGATAAGTGCACTCGTGAACTCACAGAAGCAAAAGACATAGTCGTCGAAGAGGTGAATTATGTCAGCACATAATAGAATGTGTTGTCAGAGAAATAATTAGTATTTTTAAATTTGTCAGTGCGCTGAAATTGTCACGTGGCCAAAAAAAACGATGTATATATGTACGGTGGATTTTAAATAAAAACAATTACTAGAGCGTTTCCGTCTGTGTGTCCATGTGCTTTCCTTTAGTTCGTGTTCACTAGCGGTACCCTTCCAAGAAAGACCCAACCTATCTTCACTGGAGCGAATGGAACCGATTTCTAGGACTGCAGAGCAATTTACAACTGCGTGAGCGTACCAAATAAACAGGAGGAGCCAGGAAAACTTAGTAACTTAGTCTTCTACGTCGCGGGTGTCGCATGCCTGTGGTATAATAAGCATTTTTCAGATTTTCTGACGTGTTCCGATTTCATGTATGCATATACAGGGTATTTCAAGAAATGTGTCCACTATTTTTTAAAAAAATCAGGAAAATGCGGTATTTGCTCGCTGTCTTCCCAGTTGCTTTTTCTGTAGCGGCATGCATCTTAAGAAAGTTGAAGACATGATTTGAGACAGTAATTACGAAAGTTAAATTAATTAACATTTTTAATTAGCGGTGTTAGGAGGTTAAGTTCAATGGGAGAACTGAAGTCCTTCATGCGAAGAACCCATTTCAGCTTTGAGATTTCGAAAAACCGGCCTCTATAAATTATTGTGGCGTAATAATCCGGCCTCCTGCAGCCTTAAAGGCTGGAGGACGCCGGAGCGTTGAGGTCGGGTAATAATCTTGAGACTTCCGGAGCAGAGAAAGATACAACTTCCTGGGAGTTATTCTCTTTGCGTCCATCTAAAGGACAAATTTAGAGACCATTTCGGTGCAGCGTATTCAGTTACTCGAAAAAGCAGTGAGCCATGATGTTTGCTCTTGACAACGTCGATGCACCGAACGCGGCAGCACATTCCCAGCGCAAGAATAAACTGGACGAAATTTACAGAAATACAAACTCGTCAAGTCCGAACTTGCTTGCGAATATCTCCCGGATGTTTGATATTGATGCAGGGGATGCGTACCCACCTTCGCAAGTGCGTTAGACTGGCGGCCGCATTCAACCTAATTCGATGGCTTACGCGATCAGACTTTGTGTTCGGCCTCCGAGATTTACTGCCAAAAGCGTATGTCTGAGCGTTGCGTTTCGTTGCGTTAAAACGCATTCAGTCCCTCTCATTAGTGACGAGAGTTGTGAATGCTTCGTGACATCAAAATTACGTTGCGGAAGAAGAACCGGAGCAAGGGGCGTGCTGGTCGCCGAACTCCAGCGAATCAGCTGCGGCCGCAATGGACAGTCCGTTAGGGGGGACACATCGAGAATAGATAGATAGACAAACGCTTATTAAAGGGGAAAAAAAGGTTTGAGGGGCCCATAGTCCAGGGCTCCACCGGCCTCAGCAGCCCGCCGCGCCTGGTCCAGAAGCGCCACTTCGGCCTCCTGTTCCTCGCTGGCGAGCAAGGCCTCCCTCTGCTCCATCTTGAATGTTTTCACCGGAATCAGAGGCGTTTTAGTTTTCGGTGGCCGTAGTTTACATTCCCACGTAATGTGAGCGAGAGTTGGCTGTCCTCCACACCACGGGCAAGAGCCGGCGTATGCGGTTGTGTGGGTGGCATGTTTTAAACGCAGGTGCGGATATGTATTTGTCTGCAGGTGGCGCCACTCATGCGCTTCTTTTATACCTAGCCGAGAGTCTGGCGGGGAGTATCGCCGTCGTTATCGACGCTGGTGTTCTACGATATCCCGAGGATGTGGGGAGCCTGGAGTAGCAGATGGGTATCTGGACGAGAGACAGTCGTTCGGTGAATAATAGCTCGAGCTGCACTGTCCGCTATATCAATAACTCCCCAGCCATAAAAAAAATGAAACATGAGCATGCTGGGAACTGTGACCAGAGCATGGAGCTCAAGGGGGAGGGGTTTCGAAGGATGTTGGTTTGTGGACGCTAGGCGCGCGCTCGTGAATTATCGTTTTTTTTCTTTACAGCGAGGGATGTTGTGAGATCACATGAAGGGTGCCGTAGTTGTCCGCCGCCGCCGCCGGCGTCCGTAACCGCTATCGCACGAAATAAGAAAATAAAATTAGGTGCATCTTCCCAAAGGGAACCCTGATGGGATGCGAAGCATAAGCGTTGCGCACGGGTGGCGTCACGGGTTGAACGGCGCTAACGCGGGTGCTGCGGTGAGCGCTGGAAGATTCGTTTGAAGCGATGGTTGGGCTAGGTCTTGTCGTCAGGCGGCAGCTGCGGGCGCTCCGGCGAGCGCGCGGCAGGCGAGGGAGAGAGTGACGTCAGCGCGCACTACGAGGGAGAGCGTGACGTCAACGCGCAGCTGCGGCGTGACCTACTTGGCACCGCTCCAACACCTGCGGAGAGGGGAGCGCGTTTCGGTGCGTTCGTACGCACGGAGGGAGGGACAGCGTTACACAGCCTAGTCAAAGAGCTGCTTCGCACCTAATAACTAGGAGGGAAGGGGGGGTTCGAACATGGGTCCGCTCTGTGCCAGCCCAGTATCCTACCACTGAGCCATGCCACAGGTCGAAGTTCCTGCGCTCAAAAGCCCTATACAAGTTTTATGTCGGGAAGGAACCGCGTTAACATGCGCAATATAACGAGGTAGAAGAGTAAAATAACAACCAGGCGTCACACAATATGAATTGCAATACGCGTTGGTCGTTGACTGCTTTCAACCCATTACAATGGGCTCAGCCATAGTTCTTTATCGTCATTTATCGTCTCGTTTCCAGGGGTTCCGGCCTTGTTTCAACAGCAAAGACTTAGCGCCCGATAACGTCGATCGGTCTTTCGAAACGAAAGCGCAGTCCATTCGAGTTTATTAGACAGGGCTCCTACAAGGATCAGCAGCTGCAGCGTCGGGGTCCTGTAAAGTTATTTAAGTAGCTATTTAAGGGTATAGATACACGAAGCGTTCGTGTGTTTTGCTCAGACAATCTGTCAACAAATGTTTTTCACTGCTCCTCACTGTGCTACACCAGTACAAAATGCACCCCTTACCTGCTCGCGAAATATTCATAGCGCCAAGGTGTCCTCTCGTGCCATTTCCAAATACTCCGCGGTTTTCATCCGACACCCTGAAATAAAATGACATGTTATTACGGACACGATGAACATATTGTGAGCGCGACAAGTGAATGGCTCTTCATTCTCTTTATATATCATCATCACTTGTACATCTTCGTCATCTGTACATATCATCATCGGGCTGATCTAGCTCGAGCCCGGCTGAATAAAGTGGTTCCTCATAAGGACGTCCTCAATGTACGAGGTGTATGATTCACCCGGTAGCTGTATGCGTTCAGCGAGCTTCTTCTTTGCTGCCTCAGCGCGAACTGTTGGGGCACCGAAAATTTGACGCAGCTGCTGCGCGAAAGAGTCCCAGTTGGGAAGATCTGGTTGGTGGTTCCAGAACCAAGTTTTAGCGACACCAGACAGGTAGAAGGGGACGTTCCGCAACTTCTGAGGGTTGTCCCACCTGTTCAAGTCGCTGACGAGGTCGTAGTTTTGTATCCAGTCTTCTACATCCTACCCGCGTAGCCCAGAGAACACAGGTGGATCACGCAGACGGTTGTTGGTGGGCTGAGCGGGCGGCGAAGGCTGCAGTGTGCCGGCGGCGTCGGACGAGCCAGGATTTTCTTGAGTGGTCATGGCAGGGGGTGTTACGCGACGACCTGAGCGTAGCTCCAGCGAGAACGGGCGAGAGGACTTGGGGATCGAAAAGCACCGTCCACCACTTATGAGGAACCACTTTATTCAGCCGGGCTCGAGCTAGATCAGCCCGATGATGATATGTACAGATGACGAAGATGTACAAGTGATGATGATATGTAAAGAGAATGAAGAGCCATTCACTTGTCGCGCTCACAATATCAAGAATACAACCCTACAATATTTACCTACCCGCAAATAATCATCCTATTCCTGATAGTTAAGAATTAATATGATTTGGCACTTATAATGTTTACTTCTGAGATATTGCCACACACGTTCATTTCTATGTTTTAGGTTCCCGGCGTATCGCACGTGTGGATACTGCCTTGCGCAGTCCCCGCCAGAATGTCTGAGATCATTCTAGATGTTTTTCGGATCATGTGTTCGATTTGAGTGCGCAAACGCGAACAGCTTCGTTTATTCTGCAACAAATTGGGCCACCAGCGATAACGCTCGAATGTTCGACGCCGCGTGTATAAATGCCGACGCGCTTTACCGCGGATCAGTTTTTGTCGACGACCGACGCTCTCTGCGCCGATATCAGTGTACAGCGTGCTTTATTTGCGGTGATTTCAGTTTGCGTTTCGCGGCCACAAGTTCGGCCAAATAAAGAGTCTCACCTTCAAGAAGCCTACTGCCGTCTTCGTCTACGCCACCACCACATGACAATATCAAGCAAGCAAGAAGCACAATAGCCTGCTTCGATGGTTGCCAGCAGGTCCACTTCTTATGCGCCCCGACCGGCTGGTGCACTTCACCTGTATATGTCGCTGAATTTTTAACGCGATAGCGTTGAAGAGCTCGTCTCGCAGAAATTCCGGCGTCGGTGTCGGCGTCGGTGTCGGCGTCGGTGTCGGCGTCGCTGATTTTGGGCGAAAAATCATCATCTTGTCCGTGACCGAAAAATCGAGAAAGATGCAAATAAAATAAATAATAAAAATTACCGGGTCCGAATGAGAATCGAACCCAGGTCGTCTGCATGGCAAGCAGGTGTTTTACCACAGAGCCACGCTTCTTTCTTTAGATGTAAAGCATCTTATGGCGAACCTTAATCCGGTGGTGGTGGTGTGCGGCGTGACCACCCTTACTGCGCATGCGCAAACACTTTCAAACAAAGAATAAAAACCTCCTCTTCCCTCTCTCTCCTCTGGCATCTCTCCCCGCGGCAACCACACCCTCACTGCGCATGCGCCTCCCTTCCTTTCTCCCCTCTTACACTCCGCCCTCTCTCCTCTAGGCATCCCTGCCCGCGGCGTCCACACTCCCACTGCGCATGCGCGTCCCCCCCTCTCTCCTCTCCTACGCTCCCCCCCTCTCTCCTCTGCGCATCCCTGCCCACGGCGTCCACACTCCCACTGCGCATGCGCGTCCCTCCCTCTCTCTCCTCTCCTACGCTCCCCCCTTCTCTCGCCTCGCGACGCCGACGCAGGCAGCGTCTGCTAGCGAGTTTCTTGGTTGAAAAAACCGACTTCTCGCGCTGCACAACCGTTCACTGGCCACCCCGTATATATGGCAATGGATCTTGACCTCCAAGGTGGTGCCGGTGGGAGATTTCACCTGTGCGTAGTTGAACAATAAAAAATTCGCAGCGTGCGCGTTAACTAAAAGCGGAGTGCGGGTCTCTGTGTCTAGTCGGAGTCTTCTGTCTCTCATTGCCCATTAGCAGCGATTGGCATGTTCCAGTAGGAAACACTGCTCCATCACTGCCTGCTTTGCGCCTCCCCAGTTTTGTCTCCTGCTCAACGCTGCGATGAGCGCCAGCGTCAACGCCGCCGCCAGTGTAAGCGTTAGCGCCCGCTGCTTCACATCTACACATGGTTCCCTTTAGCGGGAGATGGTGTAATTTTTTTTCTTTATTACTTGCACATCATACAGTAATATTACAGTGCATGAACAGCGTAGACAGAGGTAAGAAGCAGTGTAGTTTCTGCTTAGGATTACACATAAAATAAATTCTGCTTGGAAATACAGTGAAAATAACTGATGCTTTACAAACACACGAGTCCTGTATGCAGGCGTCTCAATACAACATATAATATCGCAGTTATATTACGTGGTACAAGCGTAATTTGCCATCGGGCTTCAGAAGATGTGAACATCACAACGAAATTGGGGTTCAAAGCCTTGGACCCATTACAAAAGGCACACACGTTACTGCACGCATTCCCTAAAGACCACGTAGTGGGTGCACAGCAAGTTCGAAAAGATTTTCCGCATTTCCCTCGCATATTTTGGTCGTGGTTTAAGGCATGTTACCCATTACATAGTATGCACATAGTGATAGAAGTAGGCATAGGGACAGGATATCGCTGTCGGGTTCAACTCTTAAAGGCAAAGGTCAAGGGTCCCCCCAATTTTTGTTACAATATTGACACGCATACTTGTTATTAAGCTTTATCAAAGTGACCTTATTCCGCTTATTCGAAGTGTTATATATTTCATCGCTCGGCGCAGGCCCTGTTTAGAAGATATCTTAATTCATCACAGGAAATTGCCGGTATGCAGCGCGCGTATAGAAGCGCCAATAACTGTACTTGAAATTGGGTCCAGCACATTCGTTTTGGAGATCGGATTTGACGGCTGTTACCGTCACTATTTTAATGCGCAAACCTTAGTTGCCTTATGAAATACGAAAATTCACCGTCGGCATCAGCGTCTCTCCGCGTTGTTTGCAACGCGTGTGATGCAGAAAGCAGCACGACTTGACATCACGAAGTGATGTCATCATGACGTCACAATTCGCAAAAAATTGTGATGCTATAATGAAGTCGTTACAACTATACATACCGTTACGTCCCATGATGACGTCAGCGCATGACATTGTCACTTGGCCAAAAGTGGGCCGACCACGGACACAGTGCAATACATGGTCAGGTGCAGGAACTTTGCAACGCGTCAACACCTGTATGCAGTGAAAATCCACGTTGGGAGCAGAAAGCTCCTGGAGAGGCGCGGGAGGATCACTACATTGATTTTCGAACAAAAAGAAAATGGATTTCGCCTTCAAGTGGTGTAAGACGAACACGTGAGGGACGCCACGAGCTTTTCTGGTTGGAGCCCTGGCCGCCTCAAGAAGCGCCAAACTGACGGTTGGCGTCGCCCGTCGTACCGCCGCTTCGGCGTCAACACGAGGGATGAAAAAAAATTATGATCATGTGACCGCATAACTACATGGCCTCATCATGACGTCAGACGTCACCAAAATTTGTGACTTCACTATGACTTCATGAAAGGGGCCCTGTAGCACTTTTTGAGCATGGTCAGAAAACGCTGCTGATCGGTAGTCGAGGTTCCCGAGATAACGCGAGACAAATATAGCGCAGCACGCGGCCTGGAATCCAAAATAAATTCTCAAAGTCAGCTAAAAATTGCTTCCTCTGCTCTCGAGAAATGACGCTACAAGCTCAAAAATCACTCTTCACAGCCATTGTATCTGCCATTGGCTGATTTGAGCGTGACGCGCTCGGTCGTTACTGGGGCCACCGCGGGAGGCCGCGACGTGTGCACGTGTGCGCGCACGATCGCACTGAATAGGCGCGTATTCGAAGAAAAAGAAAGAGAAAAAGTGGTCAAGATCACGAGGCACGCGTGACGTATTTTCTTTCCTCGTCAACACCTCCCTGCTCAGCTTCCGGTGCTCTCGTCGGGACGAAAGGCTGGAAGCAAAAGCGCTTAACCCTTCCGACACCTTGCGGGAACCCGCAGAACTCATTTTTGGTTAAGTGTAGCGCCATTGATCGATCGGTAGCGCTGCATGGTGTAAGTACGAGTGGCTTGTGAGCAATGCAGCGTGCTGTACACGGCTTCTATGCACGCTCTAGTACGAGCGGCGCGGCGCCGGTGCAAGATCTGTGCGCGGCCGGTATGCGCGCTGCGTGTGCTCTGCGAACGGTTCTGCGCATGACGTCGCGTGCTTGCTCGGAGAGGGGTTTCGGAGCGGCGCCACCGCAGCGCAACACCTGTGCGTTGTTGCTATGAGCGCTGCTCGCGCTCTACGAACGGTTCTGCGCACGACGTCATCACCTTGAGGGATACGCTTGTCGACAGAGACAGAGGGTTTCGGAGGGACGCTGCACGTGTTTCGACGGGGACCTACGATGACAACGGCGACAACGGACATCATGCGAGCCTAAGGAGCTTCGCTCCTAAAGAAAAGTGCATGGGGACTTCTTCAGCGGATGTACCGCACTTGTTCATATCACGGCGAACTTAACCCATTAAAGCGCGCGGAAGAACTACTGGTCCGATTTTATTGACATTTTGCATATTTAATTAACCACAATAGACAACCACACGTGCAAATTTTCATAGAGTTACGTGTATTTCTTCAGGAGTTATGATAGTGTACTATATAAAGTACGCTGGGCCTTCGAGATAGCAATCGGCGAGGTGACTTGATGCAAGAATGGCGAATACGCTGGGCCCTTGCCAAACGAATAACAGTTATCTTGGCCCATGCAGCTTAGTGAAGGACCAGTGCTTCATGAAAAGCGTAACGTCACGCTTTTGGCTACACCATTTTGGTGTACTGTGGCAGAATTCAACTGTTTTGCCAGCTTCTTGTGAAAATGTCCGTATGCATAAAGGGTAATAGCGAGCGCAGTGGACGCTGGAGGTCTTTGATACCTTTGTTGGGTACAACAAGGCGCAGTCAGTGTTTTGCTATTATGCGACTAAAGGACAATAGTCAACACGTAGAGGGTCTGCTAAAACCTCTAGTGTGGTAGCAGACCCTTTATCGGTTGTCTGCGGCTATTTTATCATCTGGGTATATAGGGGCTAGTACCACTTTTTCTCAGGGATAAAAATTTTCTAGTCATTCGCAGCTTGATTGCAGAGCTCAATCCCCCTCATGTCATTGTTACTGCGGATGAAGAAGGAGGACAGTGGCACTACGTTTTTTTTTTCATTTCAATGAATGACCATAACGACAGAGAGCATAGTGACTCAACTGTGTAGTCTTTCGTCAGCATAGCAACTATGCTGTTGTCCTTGCCATTTTCGAAACAAAGCTGCTTTCCTGAGTCAAAACAGAAGTTATCTTACCGTCGTTCCTTTCGTTCCATGTTTTTTATCGTTAGCAGAGAGCATCCATTCGTACCGTGGTCATTCCCCTCCTCCTCCTAAGTTCCCATGTTAGGGTCAGAATCGACAACTAAAACATCAAAAGGCTCTCGTACATTCACAGCGACATCTTTCGCAGCCTCATGAGTCTGAGATAACCGAAAAAAATGGCATTCATAAAAAAAACCTGTTGAATCTAGGATGCAACGCACAACTAGAGTTACATGTATGCTCCCACGAAGTCCCACTGTACTAAATAAAGTACAGCAACATTTGATTACTTCTCACAGCAAAACTATGCACTCTATCGGATTCTCGCGCTTTGCAGGGATTGAATTGCTCTTGCTGAAACAGAAGCAGTCCGTTTTTTCAACATATAAAATATAAATCTTCAAATTAATTTAGAAAAAGTAGTACTGACCACGTGCGTTTAACAGGCTCTCATTTTCCTCAAGTTTCACGACTCATAAAACAGAAAAAATATAACTGAGTCAATATTCCAAACTAGGATTATCTTGCTGCAACCTTTGACATCAAAAATTCTAATGAGCAAGATCAGAATATTCTGTTTTGTGTTTTCTATTCCCAAAAAAGGAAGTGTACTTTTTGAAGTACAGTGGGCCCTAATGGGTTAAGCGTCGGCTCACTAATACAAGAAGTGGAAGCGCAACGTGATCAGGCCGTGGGAAACATGACATGGAAGCGTCAAGCGAACGCGACTACTGTAAGCAACGAAGACAGATCTCAGAGACCTTATTTTCTTTGCATATGGCGTCATATTCAATGAAAGTAAGCCACACTTTTGCTCGTGGAATGCTGAATTCATCATTGGTGTCTTGTGTTACGTTCATGGCGCGACATTTGTGCGAAAACAAAGACAAGAAAGTTTGAGAAATTGCTAGCGCAGACGCTTCGAGATCAGGCTGCTAAGCTGGACTGGACGAGATTGATGCAGGCCACCGTTGCAGAGGCGCGGTGCATGACCGGAGTGTGGAACCAATAAGTACGAATTCGCTCGTAAAAGAAGTCTTAATTGCAATAATTCAATGATATAAGCAACATTTTGAAACAGTGCTGCCATGCGCTTATTGTGCTTTATTTTGATGTGCTTGGTTTACACCCACAAAGACTGCCAGCGATGCCCGGCGCAGATCGCGCCTCAGTGTTCGAAAAGCTTCGCAATTTAAGTGGATCGTTGTGTTAAGATTGTGCGCAGGACGCGAACAGTCAAGCTTATTCCAGAGTTTGCGCGACCACGAGTGATAAGGCTGGAAAGTTAGATGCATGATGTATAAAAGACGTGCGTCCCAGCGATGATCAGTTTAACGACGGCCGACACTTTCTTCGCGGATATGATTGTACAGTGTGTAGTGATATCGTCTGACTTTCCGTTTCCCGCCCAGAAGTTCGATCAAATAAAGTTTAATTTTGACACGCCGACTGCGGCCTTGGTCAACTTCACGACCACGCGACGGTATGGTCGGTTCCGTCAATGTCATTCTTGCTGCATGGGCGTAATGGCGATAAGCAAACATAAGTGGTCTTTCCAAGCAAAAGGCACACTATTCTGGACTGTCGGCAGAGTTTTATTGTACTTGGTACCTATTGAAGGCCTTGAAAATATCCTTAAGCGCTTCTTAGCTCGTTTTATGCCGCGTAGTTCCGGGTGACTTCTTCTTTAAGGAGTAAAACGGTGCCCAATATATCCGTTTCAACTGTATTCTACTTCAAATATAACGACCAAGAGAAGCACATCATGCTGTAGCGGAAAACTCCAGAAGAAATACTCAGAGGCAGAAATAAGTGCTGATCTCGGTCTCTTACTTTTTTATACTGCAGTTCTGCCATACAACATCAAATCGTTCAGCAAGTACACCCCCCTCTCCGCCCCCCTGCAATAAAAAAAACTAATTGTGGAACAAAGCCACGTTAGGAAAGCAACTAGGACACAAATGGAACAGGTCGGATGCGGTCATACTGCTTGTTTTGGCTACGATAGCTGATGCGGCGATGGTCTATTCGATGTGGCAATGTTTGATTTATTCAGATGCAGGCTTTGGCTCATTCTTGACTCGAAAATGCCTTTTTGAGGTCACGTTACTATAAGAAATTTGCGCATTTCCATTACAATTATTTTAAAAGTGAAAAATCTTGAGGCGCGTCTTGCGCACCGGTGAAATTCAGCCTACTTTCAGTCACTACAGTCGAAACAAAAGTCACTACAGCCAAAGCTACCTAAATATAATCTGCCACTAGCTTTTCAATAACACTGCTGTTATCAAAGGGTCTGCACAACGGGACCTGCATAGACTCGTCGCCTAACATGGAACGCGGAAACTTACGGTACCTGCGAGCGCATTGCAAGTGACGCTTGTCGGCGTACTTACCATACACGGTCTACGTCCGACAAGAACAGTTGATGAGAAGCGCTGCACGGATGAGTGTTTCAGGAGTGTGTCGGGTGTTCAGTGGGCATCAAGAGAGACTATTCTCACAAGAGTAATTGATGACTCTGTAAATCTATTTGCTTCTTTATTGCAACTTCTTATGATGGATTCATATCTGTTCAAATCATGTGCTGACTGGAAGCTGCACGTTATCTGGATGTCGATTATTCCTGAGCGAAATATATATTACTATACGTTGCACTGAGGGAACTTCTTTGTAATAGATTACATCTTTGTTTCATCTCAGGCCTGTAACCTGAAGTTGTGCTTACCAAAATTTCCCATATAACTCGTTCTGCCAGAAATAGTAGAAGTCTTTGGTAATGTTATACTTTTTAAAAAATGAACATGATCCAGCTACAGTTTCAGCTCTCTTTGTGCGCTCAGCTGAGGTTAGTCCAGTCGATGAGTAGTTGACCTGGTACAACCACAATATATCACTGGTGTTGAATACCTGTGTAAAATGAAGAATATACCAAAATCAAGCAAATTTCAAAGTAGCCAATTGTTCGCTGAGTTCTGCTGGTATGGCCTACTGGCCAGGGTCGTATGCTTAGCAGGTAAGGTGTGGCGTTGCTAAACTCTACGATGCGGGATGAATTCCTGGCCGCTGCAGCCATGGCCTCATGGGGCCAAAATGCGGGAACACACGTGCGCTTAACCCATTAGGGACCGGTTTCTTTTTTTTGAGTCTTGTGAAAGTAGATGTGGTTTTTTCCTATCTACATCTGTATTGTTCACACTGAAAATTTCATCGTGAACGAGATCTTAGTTTACCAAATATGGCCCGTGACCATATGGTCACGCTAGACCCTCAGGCTACAGCAAAAATCACAAAGTAACGAATTTTGTTTCAGGCCTTGACAAATCGCGAAAAGAAATTAGGCATTTGTTGGGCACTTATTGTAAAATGACGTGAAACACGCAATGCACATGCCGATGTCACATTTATTGCATTGTGTTGTCACCTTGCTGTTGCAGTTCTCTCTAGCGCACCTGCGCCTTTTGCCGTTAGGCAGAGCTTCAATGAAGTGGACTGTTTGGTCATTCAAAATGTGGACCACAAGGCGCACTGTAAACAAGCGTCGACGTTCTTCGACGGCCAGTTCTCTTTGGCTTGTTATCCCATCTTGTCAGGTAGCTTTGAGGGATTTGCGTCCGGAATTCAAGTTGAGTGACTTTAGATCATGTGCCGTGCGTAAGGACCGCACATTGCTTATGGCTACGTCGCAAAGTGAATATCGCTCACCACCATTTCCTGCGACGAACTGAAGTCCGGTAGGCATCTACATTCGCATTCATCTGGTCAGTGCCTTCCGTGAGGCAGTTATATTGGGTAACAGCATTAGGACGAGGCATTTGGATCTTCTGTGCGTATGAAGATAACTTCGCTTCAGGGCTTTTATCTCCTACACCTACGCAGATATTTGGTCATCCATTGCCTTGTTTTCATACTCTACATCATCTTCATACTCTGCTTCATCTACATCAAACAGTTCTTGCGACAGCCGTCAGCAAGCACCGTTTTAGCACCTGCTCTAAGCTCCCTACTAGTTAGGTTGTCTACGACTTAGGGGCACAGAACGCCAGGTGTTCGAAATTTCCGGAGCCCTCCACTACGGCGTCCCTCATAATCATGTCGTGGTTTTGGGACGTTAAATCTGAACAGTTATATAACACACTTTGGTTGTCTATGAGCCTACCAAAATCCTTATTTGCGAAATCTTCGTCTGAGTAGGTGGTGGCCTCCGATAGCTCAATGTAGATAGCCGACACATCTTTATCGTCCTCTTTGAGTATTCTGGCTATATCATTTAAAGTAAACCTGGGCATACAATAAATTGGCGCGCGAGTGTAGGGGAATCACCCTACAACGAGCGTAAAACTAAGGAACGAACTTAACCAAAATACGGAGCCTAAAGGCCTAGCGTGACCATATGGTAACACGTAAAACAGCACGCTCGTTCACGAGCAAGACTTTGGTTATTCTACGTCAAATTTTCACCGGTGATTGCATGGTGCACGCACTCTGCAGGGACATGTGCATCATGCTATTGCAAAAAATAATACTACAAAGAAATCTGTTTACCCGAAGGACGTTGCATGCCGACGCGCCGAAGTGTAGAACCAGAACCACTATTTCGCGCCTGTTTTAGCAGCTCCCCAATAAACAAAGAAAACTTCTGCCACATAGTATCTGTAAAGTGCACCCATAGCTATCACAAGGCGCATTGTCGTGAATTTGGCGGGTTTTTCAAAACCTGTATAAATTGAAAGGCTTCGTCGAGATTTGCGTAACGATATGGTGACGCTGGTTAAATTTCGTTTCATGCTACAGGAGCACAGGTGATAAAAATTAGTACGTAGTGACCCGCTGCGACGTCTGATATCTATCGAGCTTTACTGAGCAAAACCCCCCCGAAAGCACTATAAATACAGCATGCTGTCAGCTTCCGCCTATGTAATAAACAGGTCTCGTCAGCTAAATGTTGCTTGAAAGTCTAGTGTACTCAATCCTAACTGTAGAAGCAAAGGATCGCGGAACATGTATCATTACATTATATAAAAAAATTTGAAAAATTATGGAGATGTACATTGATGCAGATGTGTTTCATCAAATCACGATATTTTCACCAAATGACATCCACGATGAACTTGTTTCAAATATTACAAGCTGGCTTTGTTGTGGACGGGTCGTTGAGTAGCCCATGACGAGCACGAAAAAGGTCAAGATGTATACTAATCCCCCCAAGTTTATAGCCAAATGCACAATATATAAACTTACATCTAGGCTTAAAGCCCACTCGTAAACTAGCGCGAATTGGCACGCTTTCGTCGGCACCATCTGGAGCGATTGCGGCTACTGTTACGAACACGGCGCGTCATTCGTTGCTGCCAAACGTTAAAGATGAAGGGACATCCACATCATCAGCTATCTACACAGCACGAGCGAAGCTTGGTAGCCCGGTAGTCTGCGTATTGCGAAGGAGAAGACGACGGACAGCTATTCTGTCGGCCTTGGATGAGGTCATTTCAAAGGCTACCCTATCAACCGCGTTTGCGCCTTGGCGCCTATGGGACGACCGGGCCTCAGCAAAAAACATAGTCGGCAATACTTCGTGCCAGAGCCTTTACTTGAACTTCTTGGCATGCTAAACCGCGAGGTTGTACCCGATGGAATCACGCGCTAGCAGTGCCACTGCGCACTATAAGATCTTATACGATCTTGTCAGCTTAGTGCGCCTTAAGTTGTCCTTCGCGCGTCGATGAAGTTTCAGTCATCATTTATCACCTCTTTCTTTCATACTTCATGGCTTGTTTTTTTTTTTTTTGCGAAATTTTATATTCTGCAAAGTAGATTTATATTAGTCGCAACGCTTACTACCAGCGAATTCGCGGAACTGCCGGCGATTTAAGCGTGAATGAGTGCAACGACGGCAAAGAGTGTCAAAGCTGTCAAGATATGGTGGAGATTTTTTTTTAATGTCAAGCATGAATAAACAGTGTAAACACAAAAACTACGGCGTTCTAAATACGGGGGGATGTGTTTTTTGTAACTTGCCAGCTACTAAGTATTTTTTCTGAAGCAAAAAAGTTTGGCGTTGCCTGCGATCGCCTCACGCGGAATGTGGTCGCTCATTTCAGTGCAGTGCTTTGGTCGTTTGTTCGTGATGCTGCCACATATTTACTTCTTCGAGGCTCCGAATTCGCCGTTATTTCTGCGTGAGTGGTAGTGGTATCAATCGCACATATAACAACGCCTAATTCGTCACAGCATTGCACCAGCACGCCGTCCTTCAGCAAGACTGTGACTACGTCCCGCTAATTTCCAAAGGGTGGCTACTGCAAAATTTTCGCTGATCATTGACTTCTGTCTTCGTTTGTCAATGGTAACATTGCGAAGCAATACTGTAATTGTAAGGAAAAACTGTGAAGGGTACTCGATGACTTCTCAGCAAGAGCAGTTCACTGAAATTCACCTAGATTTATGTAAAACGGTAATCTTGCTTTGTGCTTCATGAATATCTAACCAGCCAGCAACCTGCCATATGCCTGAGGCTCAGATATAAACATAGAAGCGAGTGTGTTCTTCAGTTAACAAGAGAGTACCATACTGCACGAAGATGCACTTCTCTTTGGGGTTTTATGTGCGGAGCAGTTTAGGAGGTCATTAAACGCACATTAAACTGTGCGAGGCGACTACGGCGCCCGATAACCACCTCCTTCACCTCTGGACATGGTTTCCGTAGAGTGGATTTGAAAAAAGATCCGTAAATCAAGTTAAAAGTAGCCAAAGTAGTCATGCCATTTATTTGCATCGCCAGATTTGTAGCTAAATAGAACAGAAGCGGTAGTATGAATAGAGTTTTAATATCACAAATTATATCATTTTGATTAAACAAAAATATAGTGAATAGATCCCAATTATTCACCTATTGCCTGGTCTTCAATTTCCCAATGAAACATGCATATAACTGAATAAGTATAATAACCTCTGTGCGTAGGTATATATTTTACGCAGTGTAAGAAGAGTCCTGGGCAGATACGGAGTGATTTTGGAACATTCCAGCCAACTAGCGGGACATCAGACGTCGAAGCAGTTTTTTTTAAGTCGCAGCGCGACATTGATTCGTAAAGTTACCGTAATACCAGTCCTGCTTCAAGTAATGAAATCTGATTGAAGGTAAACAGCCCAGCTTCATTTGTTGCAGATGTCTGTCACGATAATGTTTCCGCCATGCACGAGCTGCAGCTGAGCTCGAAACTGGCGCGTAGCGCACCATAGATGGCGCGCAGCGTGAGTGGCGTATGTGAGCGGCGTATGTTACGTGAGTGGCGTATGTTAGCCATGTGTTTTTTTTTATTGCGTGAGTTTGCCCTACGGCATCAATACATATCAGACAAAACTGTGTAGCTGTGTTTCCTCCATGAAGTCCAGGAGGGACCTATGGTTCGGACCGTAAATCCATCGCTGCAAGTCAGGCGGCCTGGTGTGCTGAAGTCCCGCACGCCGCAGATGGCGTCGACGAGCCGCTTGAAGCCCAGGGCATGTCCATAGGAGGTGGTTCAGGTCTGCTTCCCGCACAGGCGCAGGACAAAATGGGCAGCTTGAAGTTGTGTCGGTGTAGCCCCACTTCGCGCGGATTGAAGGCGTCACAGCTGCACCCACGCGAACCCTTCGGAGCGATACCTCCTCTTGACGAGTAAGTCCACTCGGGAGGTCATGACCACGCGGAGGTATGAGAGCTCGCGTGGTGCGCCGAAGATTTTCTTTGTGAATGTCCACAGTGTCAGAAGGTGGCAGTGTGTTACTAGCATGCGTGCAACTTCGCCAATCCATCCTCGCGGGCGCGCCACGCGTTGTGTTCCGTAGCCTCGAAGCACACCAATCTGCTGGTGTAGGTATGACATGCGCGAGCATCGGCTGACACAATAGAAAAGCTTGGAAACAATTTAGCGGCAAAGAAAAGGAAAAATGGCTGTGCAACGCGTCAATATAGAATTTCAAGGTAGCCAGAATGTAGCTAGGAGCCAACCGGAAATTTTTGTCTCCAAATGTAGCCAATAAGGCGCCGAGTGGACGCCAAGGGCAACCCTGCCTCTGGGCGGGCTGGCTCGGCCTCGTCCGCTGGTGGCACCGGTTAACACACAATCGGATACTCAAAATTCCCATAGCCAAGCCAAGTGTACGCGGCCCAGCTAGCTGACTAATTGCGTTGACTGATGCAACAGGGCGACTGGCGCCTCTTCCGTGCCTTGGTCGATCCGACCGAAACTGGAACAGAGACACAACAACATCAGCAACGAACGTTTCACAGCTTCGATCCAGACATGGCGAAATTATCATGTACACTCTGAGACCAATACTTAAGCGCTCAGGAGGACCTCCGAGGGCTCGCATATGCGTTGCAGGTACCGCAAACGCGCAGCTGGATCAACTGTTCCAGGTACACGACCTGAAGACGGCCATAGCAATAATGTGCCGACGAACGGCCCCGCGAAAGGATAAAATTACGGTTAAATTACTTGCCAACATTGTTGACTCGACTGACACCTTGGTTCTTGCATACATCAATTCCATTTCGAACTGGGAAGCACCCCTCCCAGTGACACCGTCCTGGCCGCCTTCATACCCAAAGCGTGCAAAGCCATTAGCCCGGACAACCGCCGCCCCATCACCCTTAATTTTTACGTGGACAAATTAATGTTCCTTGTAATCTGATTTCGGCGCTATCGACGAGATCAGAGTACCGGGGCTCTTTAATAATAAAAAAAATATCGCAGAGCACATACAACATTGGCCAAATTGCGTAAGGTGGGAAATCAGGTGGGCCGGATGGTCCGCCGGGTTACTAACATGCGCGGGGAGTTACTATGCAAAGATGCCTTGCGGCTGGCGCATGCATTTGTAGCCAGCCGAGTCCTGTACTCGGCTCCATACCTCCATCTACGCAAGTTCGACGAGAATGGACTCGAAATTATTCTGCGAAAAATCTACAAGCGCGCCCTCGACGTTCCGGTGAACACCTCCAACCAGCGCCTTCTGGGCCTGGGAATGGTGAACACCTTCAAGGAGCTGCGAGTGGCGTTCTTAAGAATGCAATATAGTAGTCTCTACAAGACACCATTTGGTCGCCGCCTCCTCGCCCGACTACACATCAATCATTTAGTATGTACGGAACAGCGAGTACGGATTCCGGAAATTTGGAGGTACTGCCTGCATGTGCGCCTGTCCGTCTAACATTACTGAGACAACCACAGTGACTGATGCCTTGCGCGGACAGAAGCCTTGGCTCGCCACTACGGTAAAAAATTCGGAGTATTCTATGTGGACGCCGCCGGCCCGCACCACGGGGAGCGGTACACAGCCATGGTCGTCCACCAAAACACCGCAGTAAACGGACTCACCTTCCGTTCACATGACATTACGCTCGCGGGGAAGGTCGTCATCGCAGTTGCCGCCCATTTCAGGACTCGAGGGTCATTATCTCTGACTCAAGGGGTGCCTGCCGCACTATTGAACAGGGCAACGTTCCGTACTTGGCCTACAAGATTCTCCAAAAGAACGAATACCTAGAGCCCCCCTCGCACCGAACGGTCGTACGGGCTCCAGCTCCACGGGCCTCGATGGTAATGAGGAGGCCGTTGCCACTGCCCGCGGGCGCTCACTCTCGGGGCACCGTCTTCATGCCCTAACGATCCGGACGTCGAAACCAACGCCGCCTACACATTTAAAGAGATCACACAATATTACCAATCACATCTATCGCAAACCCTGTAAAGGACTCACGAAGGCGGATGAGCGAATTTTTCTTCGCCCCTACACGAAGACCCTAATGTGCCCGGCAATCGTAAAACAATTCAACCCAGCTTGCACGGGGAAGGGGCCGCACAGTGAGGAAAATTCCTGAGATTTTTGCATGGTGTGGGCGTGCCAAAAATACCCGAACCTAACCCCCCTACCCAACCCTTCCCGGGAGGACTGGGAGGCAGCCCTGCTCGGCTACTCTGACCTGACGGCCCAACGGGCCTTGGTCGAGCGGGCCTGGGCCACGGCCGACGCCACTAGCCCATTGAGAGCAAGCCCACTTAGCGCTTGTACGGGGCGGTCCCTTAAGGACCGCTGTCCACCCTCTCTGTACATATCTTCTGTAAATAAATCTTTCTTCAGTCAGTCAGCCAGTTGTCGCCTAAGCTTAACGCAGGCAAAAGCACATATAGCATAGCCATCTGTAGCATATTGAGCGCGTCGTCGTGCCAAAGAGAAGTATTCTTCCTCTTGTTCTTCAAGAACCTTGATGATGATACTAGAGCGCGCGCTCGCGCCAAACTCTTCTTTCTCTTGTTCTTACGAGCTCTGTGGTCATAATATTTGAGCGCGCACTCGCGCCAGACAGGGGCCATCTATCTCTAGTGCTTGAGGATAACATAATGTGCGCGACACATCGGGGATCCGGGCTGTCGTATGCTGTCGTGGCTTGGCGTAACGCAGGTTAAACCACGTATAAGTATAGAAAAAAAGAGCAAGAGAGCGAAAAATTGAAAGAGTGGGAAGGAAAGAAGAAATATAGGGAGAAAAATAAAGAAATAGAAATGAAGAGCAAAGACAGAAAAAAAAAAAGGAAAAGAGAAAAATTATAAATGAGCGGAGGAAACAAAGTAAAAACCGAAGAGAAACAAGAAAGGCTGCCAATCTCCGCACTTCCTTCAGCCTTGGCACGAAGCTGCCTTAATTTTTTTAAGTACTGTGTCTACTGATGACACCCAAATCAGTCATGTCATTTTGTCTAACCATCCCATGAAATGAATGGTCGACAGCGATTAGGCATGGCTACAATTAAGGCGCCCGCTGCTTTCGATTCTTCGGAGGTCATAATATCCAATATATCAACGGATATTTTTTACTTACGTTCACAATAGGCAGTACGTCGTTCGGCACAGCTGAGTCCCCGCACACAGAGTTTACATTTGGGCATAAGAATATTGCTACAATGATGAGGAGTCTTTGTAACGCGTACATGTTCACGAAGTGGTGTTTTGTGCTCAAGTGATCTGACCAAAGTGACAAAGCTTATATGGGTGTGGATCTTTGATCAAGGCAAGTGAAGTCACTGTCATAAAAGTGACCTTAAAATGGCTTCGACTTTCGACGCTATAATTAACGACATTTTGCTGTTCAGTGAACAATACTTGCTGTAAACATTTTGTTTTTGTATATTATTCTTTAGGACTAACGTGTACATTTTTCCTTACCTTCAAAACGCGTCAAAATATTTATTTGCATATCTCACAAAGTGCTTAGGAGGAAAAAAAGTCGCTTCAGATGTCGTGATGACAAATTGTGTTATTGATTTTTGACGCAAATTACCTTTCCCTGTTCGGAAACCCGCCTCGAGTTGAGGTCTGCGAAATCCACACTACTGTCTTGTGGTCTGCCAAAGTGCCCATAGTGCACTAGTATCCACTCTGCAGTTGGTTACAATGAAACAAAGTTAAAATTGAAATCACATGACGAAAGGGCAGCCACACCTTCGTAATCTTACTCCAGGCACGGTACTACATCAGCGTACAGCGGAGAAAGAGCAGCTGTACTAATTAGCTGACGTAGTTCACGCAAACTTCCGCCCGAGAAGAAAAACAGCTAGAACGAAATCTCTTAGCAGTCCAGATAACATTCTGCATTTTTTTTCTCCACATTTTCTTGTGTTCCGCGTGGGTGGCGCACAGCTGCTATAGTCTCGGTCCCGCAGGCACGTGCTTTCCGCCAGACTTTTACATTCGTTGTTACGTATGCCTCAAACAATGCGGAGGGCATAGGGATCAGCCAGCGCGCAAAACTTGAAATCATCTTGTTTCATTATCCCCCTTTCCAGTGTGCATCGTCCCGATGCTCGCAACAAACTGGTTGCCTTGTGGTCATTCATAACTTCTCTTCGTGGATGCAGTTATCGTCGACAGCGTTGTGTCCTCGACGGTTCATTGCCTGTCGTAAGCGGTTTCATACTGACGACATGCACAATTTCTCTGCAATGCGGCCGTCGGGATGAAATATCCTGCCCCTCTGGAATCACTTCGTAGTTCATCGAGCCAAGGCGGCGGAGTACTGTGTATGGACCGAAATAGCCGCGAAGCAGCTTTTCCAATAGGCCTCGTATCCGTACGGGAATCCACACCCATATTCATGTCCCCCGTTGCGTACTGGACGTTTCTTCGTCGCAAATTTTATGGGTGCATGTCGGTTTCTTGTTGGTGGTGCATACGAGATTCAGACAGCTGTCTTGCGTCTTCAGCTCTTCGTATATAGTCGCTAACATCATAGTCATTCTCAGATGTCTCCCCAATAGGTAACATTGCATCTAAACGTGTGGTGACCGTGGGACCAACAACACGCTGGAATGGCGTCATTCGAGTTGTCTCTTGGATCGGCGGAGTACTGTGTATGGACCAAAATAGGCGAATGTTTCATAGGGTAATATGTTATCCCATTTACGGTGCTCTACATCCACGTACATCGACAACATATCAGCTAACGTTCTGTTCAGTCGTTCGGTAAGTTCATTCGCTTGTGGATGATGTGCCGTCGTTTTCCTATGAATGTTTTGCGTCAAAATCATAATATACTTCATCGGATCGGCCGTAAATACGGTTCTTCGGTCGGGGTTCAATACTCCAGGAGCTCCATGCCGGGGTAGGATGTTCGTGACGAAGTATTCGGTCACCTCAACGGCTGTTCCTCTAACAAGAGACGCTGTCTCGGCATATCGGGTTAGATAGTCGGTGGTAAGTATTATCCAGTGCTTCCCCGAAGACGTCGAGTGAAATGCGCGGAATAAGTCCATTCTAATTTGGGTGAATAGGGCCTCTGATGGTTCTGTCAGTCACAGGAGACCTGCTGGTGTTGATGGTGGGATATTACGTCTTTGGCGGTCCCGGCAAGTTCTGACATAGTGTCGTACAGAGCTCAGCGACTTGGGCCAGTAGTGTTTAGTAAGGATGCGTGCCGACGTCCTCCTAAGTGTCCTGCTGGTGAATCGTCGTGGCAAGCCTCCGAAATTTCTGGTCACCGAGGTGAAGGGACGATGAGCAGGAATGCCGCTGTATTGTTTTCAATGTTGATTTTATACAGGACGCTTTTTCTGAGAACTAACGCTGCGAAGCCACGGGCAAAAGCTCGCGGAACACCGACAGACTGCCCCTGTAGGTACTTGATGGTCGCTGACGAGGGACTCCACCTTGTACTGTAAGGGAGCTGACCCACTAGGGGCTGGTTTGCCTTAAAACCTCCCTGTTCGCTTAACCCATTGGCTTCCGCTCTCTCCGAGGCCGTTCCCGCCTGGTATCCCGCCAGAAAATTTTCGCGCCCACCGGCGGCATGGGTCGGTGCACCTGCCGCAATAAATCCGCAACAAACGTCATAGAATAACAAACTTTGTTTTATTCGCTTAACAATGCTTGACTGCATCAGGTGCTTCAGCATGATTTACGTGTGTGAAAAAGTTTAAAGCACACGGGCATGCGAAGAGCAACTTCACATTTTTCACACTTTCATCGGCTCTCGGACTTTTTGCCCTGTGCCTTACAACTAAGCAAAGTCTTGATGGATTCTGCTTGACTTTGTTTGCCAGGATGTGGCGAGGAAAATACGCCCATTCGGCGGCTTGTAGGCGCATCGGTGAGGCCGCAACAGGCGGGTTTCTTCATCCGTCAAACCACCAATATGAGTAGCTCCGGGTCAGATTGCTGCCAAGAAAGCAAATAACCTCCCAAGAAAGCAGATCCTCTCCGTCCTCGGTGGAGGTAGGAGCAGCGGGTTTAGTCGGAGGACGTGACAAGCAATCAGCATCACTATGCTTGCGACTGGACTTATACACAACCGTGATATCCCATTCCCGTAATCGAAGGCTGCATTTTGCAAGCAGTTCATACGGCTCCTTGAGATTAGCCAGGCAGTATAGCGAATGATGGTCGCTTATAGCTCGAAAAGGCCTACAGTATAAATATGGAAGAAACTTGGTGATAGCCCATATCGCGGCGAGGCATTCTTTCTGTGTCGCTGAGTAGTTCATCTCATCTTTCGAAAAACTGCGACTGACGTACGCAATGACTTGTTTTTGTCCGTTTTGCCATTAGATGAGTACGGCTCCAAGACCTAAATTGCTTGCATCTCTGTGGATACATGTTTCTGTTTCCGGGTTAAATGAACTGGATGGCTCTGAAGGCACTTCCGTAGTTAATTGAAGGCATCCTCTTGTTCATCAAGCCACCCGAAAGGCATATCTTCTTTCGTCAGCCGCGTTAGTGGTTCAGCGATTCGTGAAAAATTTTCGACGAATGGTCGGTAATAGGCGCAGGGACCCAAATATGACCTAACAGCCTTTTTATCCTTTGTCAGCAGAAATTTTGCTACAACCTCGGTTTTTATGGTTTGGGCTGACGCCTTCTGCACTGATGACATGGCTGAGAAAAAGGAGCTCACGGAAGCCGAAATGGCATTTCTGCTGTTTTATGGTCCAGTATGCTGACTTGATAGCAGTGAGCACAGTACGGAGCCTTTCCCAGTGTTGCTGAAAGGTAGCGGGAAAGACTACAACATACGGTACGAAGAACTTTATTTAAAGATCTGGAGAAGTGCCACCCCTTAGGTTGACGCCGCGGGCCGCTCCCACGTGGGGATAGTTAGACCTAGCCTAACCGCCGCATCGCAGGCTCTCTGGAAAGCCCAAAGTTGACGCTGGTATTCTGAGCTCTTGAGGGCCGAGCTCCAGTTCTGCTCTGTGAGGTCCTTATCCCCACGTAACGAGGGGCACCGCCAAAGCATGTGCTCTAAATCGCACGTTCCCCCGCAGCCAGGGCATTGCGAGCTGAAGTCACTCGGGAATAGACAGTGCATGAAAGCGAGATTCGGATACGAATTAGTTTGTAGCATCCTAAGGGTCATCGCCTGTGGTCTCGTGAGCTTTTTGTGTGGTGGAGGAAATACTCTTCTTTCCAGATAGAAGTGCTTTGTAAATTCATTAAATGTGAATAAAGTGTCTCGGACCTCTTGAACTCTGCTCGTTAAGATAAACCAGGCACGACTGCCATTTCAGACCATTTCAGAGTTTTTGTCTCTTGGGTGGGGCCGTTTGCTGACAGAGTGACTTATTGCGTGCTTTCAAGGTATCACTTAAGTTTGTCGAGCTGACCGATACTGTCCAAATATCTGAATAGAAGTTTCGTGGCATGTCTCAGTGGCGTGAGGCACGTTAGAGGGCCCAAGACACATTCAATTAATAAAGTTCGTTGGGCTAGTAAATGCGGTCGGCACTCAAGCAAAACATGTCCGACAGTTTTTATTGAGCCACAGTTTTTGCACTACGCACTTTCTGCTTGACCGAAGTGGTACCGTAACTGTTTCCATAAGCAGTGTTCAGACGAAGATGATGTTACAGAGTTTCCAAATGTCAAGGAATTATGGAATGGAGCCTTATTCATAGATGTGGGTCGATAGAATACAGGAAAGCATCATGATGTGTCGGAAGGTTCCACAGCCTCTTCTTTCCTTCGGCAGCAAGTCTCTCAGCCAGCTGGGAAGGTACCCATTTGGTAAAAGAAGGTCGCCTATAATTTTGTTTTGAAGTCCTTGCGTTGCGCTTCCTCTGCTTTTTCGTGGCCAGTCTACCGCAATGAGCCGGTATCCACTAAAATGTGATAAATTAACCTGTGGTAATAGTCAAGTGGCGTAAGTACGGTATATCGAGTGAAATCGGGTGATAAATCGTTTTCATTAAGCGGCTTAACAATATTTGTGGTGCTCCCTTGGAGTCAGTGAGAACACCCATCCGTTTGGCGTTTGACACAGGATATAGCGAGGATATCGCGCAACGCTCCGTCTGCGACGGTTGGTGTGAAATGGACGGCAGGAAACTGTCCGCCCTATTCGCGCTGCATACAACGTTCTCTTCTCAATGTAGACCATGTACCTATGTACAAAAATATCTTAGCCAGTTGATTCTGAACAATGAGCGACGCAACTCGTGAAAGTACGTCGTTGGCCGCTACTGCTAAACGAGCTGCCCGAGCAGATGCAGCTATGCTCAGAGAGAGATAAAGACAGATTAAGAATAAAAGAAAGGCAGGAAGGCAGAATTTCAAGTAGGCAGTGTTGTAATCTCAGATGATTTTACAGCGAAAGCTGTTATGCGATCACAACAAGGGCCGCTTTTGCGCCGCAGTTGTCCGCCGCCGCCACCACCGCCACCGCTGGTGTCCGTAGCCACTATCGCACGAAGTGACAAAAAACAAACTAAATTAATCAAAAATACCTATGACAGAATGGGAATCGAATCCCGTCCCTCTGCGTGGCAGCCGAGCGCTCTACCACTGAGCAACGCAGGTGCTTGAGACTGCGTTACCAATTGACCCTAGCAGAACAGACGTCGGGCTAGTTGGCTGTCCATGATCACAGAAAGAACGAGCGCTAAAAATGACGAGCACACAAAGAGAAGACCAGACACGGGACAGGCGCTACTAACAAATGTTTATTGTCGTCACCCCCCACCGAGTTAAAATAGACGCATAGTGGGCAGAAGCAAACACATTTAATCTCGGCTCGCTTTAGAAGCGTTTTTTTTTATCAAAAAGCACGTTGGATCTTGTATAAGTGAGGCTTCGATATCCTTACATGCTTCCGAATTTGAATTTCTGCAGGGCACCTATCGACATGGGCAGTGGTGACTAGCACCTTGTTATGCTGCAGGTGCTATCGAATGTTCGTTTTGTGTACTATTTTGCTGTTATTTTTTATTTATTTATTTTTTATTTTTTTGCTGTGCTTGCAATGCCATATCACGCATGCTCAACACGATGAATGTGCCTATTTTAACTCGGTGGGTGTGACGACAATAAACAGTTGTTAGTAGCACCTTTCCCGTGTCTGGTCTTTTTATTGTGTGCTCCTCATTTTTAGCGCTCGTTCTTTCTGTGAGAATTGACCCTATGCAGGTTCATGTGCGGTAAGGAATCGCGTTAACATGTGTTGTAAAGCGCTTTAGAACAGCAAAGTAACAACTATGCGTCACACAATGCGAATTGCGTAACAAGTGAGTCGTTCAACGCTCCATACCATTACAAAAGCCTCAGTCATAAGTATTCATCGTCGTCAGCCACAGGATCAACAAAGTGCACATAATACATGTGTGCAGTGGGTACTGCACTTTTCAGAAGAATGAAGAATAATGGCACAGTGGACGCTTTCCCGCCACACAAAAATTATGATGGTTGATGGCGTAGTGGGTACCATGCGCGTGTGCTTGTAGTGGTTGCCCCAAGAGTGCTTAAAGAAGGCTTAGAAAGGCCGTTCTTCCAGCTGTCGCTGTGACTTTGCTGCGCGTTCCGCGCAGGCATGGCCTTTTTTTTTTTTTTGTGCGTGTTTTCGCACCAGCTATTCTCAACCTTCCGCCTTGATATTTCAAACGCTGCGGCTTTCATCGATGAGTATCAATTCTTCGAGTTGTTCCCACTGCGACGTCAAATATAGACGTCACAGAAGAGTTTAACATTTGACGTTAGCGTAGAGGCTAACTTCAACGTAGAGGGACATTTTTTAAAAGCATATACGTTATACGTGATGCACTGCTCAAAATAATAATGACTACTATGCAGGGGGTGAGATCATGCCCTATTCGGAAATGCCACAGGCTTGGGGCAGCCTGGCTCACCTGCTGCTTTAACGTTCTTCTGTTATTAGTGACTCAGCTAGCGTTTTGATCACAAACACGTCGGCTCTTTTATATGAAACTATTTCATTTTTAGGTTATCATTCTAAGTTGTTTGCTTTGGTCTGGAGAGAATGACATGGAAGTTGGTAGAGAATTGGACTTGTGCCGGAACACCGTCTCCGTTGCAGACAGACGGCGTAGTCGCAACGTAAAGAAGTGTTCGCCTATTACACAAAAATTGCTTTACTGGTGTATAGCGCCACAAAAGCTAGCCACTCGCATGTTGCATATTCCATTTTCTTCGTGTGGGATTGCAATTGAGTTACGTGTTGGTTGTTTGATTCAAATAGTTTGTAGATATGAAGAGACCTGGTAATCACACGTTGAGTTCCACCGCTTCCCACACAAACGGTACTATGGATAGAGGCATCATGAGTGCATTACAGAAACTCAGCCACTCGGTTAAAGAAAGTGCGATGTGTTGGCTGCCTGGAAAACGGCGGGAGCACCCTATATATTTATGTCTATTGCTACCAGGGTGTCGGAAAGAAATTATTTTCATTTCAGTTTTAGTTTCGTTCCACCGCAAAAAGCTCCGTTCCGTTTCTGTTCCGGAACGAAAAAAAATGTTCCGTAACGGTTCGTAACGTTATATATTTTTAAAAATTTGTAGAGTAAGGATAAAAATATTGGTTTTGTCGTATAGTTACTCACGCTTCTCTTAAGAAAGTGGGACAGGGTTAGGACACGTTCTTCCCGCGTTCTGAAGATCAGCACAACTAATTCTACCACGAATTTCTACAAACAAGCGGAAACCCGTGTCCTACTAAATTATAGTAGACTTTCTCAAAAGTGAATTACAAATTTTTCGACCAGGCTCAACGCTTTGCGTCAAGGGAGCGCGCATGATTTCCGAAGCAGCCCGTCATCGAGCGTACATCTAATATGTGAGACCGCTGTTCATATAAAACAAACTTCCTCGCCGAGAATGCTTCCTCCACGCTGGCATGTGTCACAGGCACACGAAAGTCCACTTGAGCTAATGCAAAGATCTCTGGTTACCACTGTTTTCGTTTTTCGCCAATTTCAACACATCGTTACTTTGGAATTCCAGCCTGATATACGCGCTAGTACTCTACTCTGAGATGTGCGTTATTGCTCACGTTGCATGACCTGGGTTGCCCCGGATTGTCAAGTTTCCGCTTGAACCGAAAAACGCTAAGAAAAATTTCGGTTTCACTCCGGAACGAAATAATAGATAACGTCTCGGTTACGTTTTCGTTCCGCTCAAAAATATCGTTTTTTTTTTTGACCCGTGGTCCCGAACATAAAACACGAAAGTGTTTTATGTCCGGAGTCCACGACGGCTACACTGACGTATTTCTGTTACCGATATGACGTTGCAAAACGTACATTAACACATGGCAAAGACAAAGCTTACAAGAAAAATCTCCAGCCCCGGGAGCCGAACTTATGACCGTTCGCTTCGAGGCGCGCGGCACGAAACTACTTGGCCACGAACCGAACGTTTTTTGGAGTACTAACGGTGAGCTACTTAAATACTCCATTTGCTGTCAGCGGTGCTCAGAGATCGGCGACTTCACCGTGCTTTCGTTATGACTGAACATATCGTGCTTTTGTGGCGTTACACTCCAGATATTATTGCCAGTTCACGCTCGTTCTGTGTATACTTGTGTGCTCGTTTAGTGTGTCTTTCTTTGTGTTTGAGTAGCACCCTTTAATTGTCGAGCTGTGACAGTGGTTGGTTTGCGCTAGTGCTGTGTATGTACTTTTCGTGCGACCTTTCTGCTTGAGGAGTAAGCTACAAGTTTTGAGCTGCATGCCGTTCTTCGCGTGACCTTACACTTTGTTACTATGGCGTTAATTCCTTTGCATTTGAGGCGATGTAATGTACAGTAAACGGTCAATAACCTGTATGAATACACGTTTCACTTTCGTGATTTACCGAGAAGGTGCGAGGGTGCGCTTTAAAGGTCGTTGCTCTGCGCGTTGCGATGCGCACGCGCGTACCTTGTGATCGGGGTGGTTCGTGCGTCTTGTGCTGGCGTTGAAGTTTCAGAGATCACGAAGATTACTTCGCTCGCTGCAGCGGCCGCATTTGCGAAAGAAGCGCTGCTCAGATACAGAGAAGTAACTGTAGGAGTGGTAGTTCGCGCTCGACCGTGTACTTCGAGTTAAGTGCAGTTTAAAGAACACGATGTGATCCAAATTTCGGAGCCCTCCACTACGGCGTCTCTCATAATCATATCGTGCTTTTGTGGCGTTAAACCCCAGATATTATTGCCAGTTCACGCTCGTCCTGTGTATACTTGTGTGCTCGTTTCGTCTGTCCTAGCTTGTGTTTGAGCAGCACCCTTTAAGTGTCGAGCTGTGAAAATTGTTAGTTTGCGCTCGTCTTGTGTATGTTCTTTTCGTGCGACCTTTCTGCTTGAGAAGTCAGCTGCAAGTTTCGAGCTGCATGCCGTGCTTCGCGTGACATTAGACTTTGTTGCTATAGCAATAATTCCTTCGCCCTTGAGGCGAAGTAATGCACAATAAAAGTTCAACAAGCTGTATGAATACACGTTTCACTTTCGTGATTTACTTATTTCTATGACAGAGGGATCAGCGATGTTTTCTTACCAAGCGGCCATGGCAGTAATTCTCGTGATATTACAATGACAGTGCCAGCCTTCACCTGCGATGGCTTCGCATACTAGACCCTCACAAACAGGGACAGACACAAGGACTATGCTCATGGCCTCCCACTTTGTGAAAAACCGATAGGAGCAACAATTTCACGTTTTATATTTCGAGAATATGAGCGCAGGCTGTCGCAGTCATTTCTGTTAACGTCGCCAAAGCGGATTCATCAAATGCCCCACTTTTCCCCAATAAATGTTTCTAGGTTATCCCTCGGGTTTCGTTAGTATAGAGACTCGGGGGCGCATTGTTTCTCTTCCAACTCGTCGACTAAAAAAAAAAAAAAAGAGATGCCGCTGCATGCTTCCTCCTGATGGCCTAGGCGGACCTGACAAGGTCATGTCAAATGACAACGAAATAGTTAAAAAATTGCAGCGTTGACAAATGACAACGAAATAAAACTTATTTCGCTTTTAAATGAGTGCCTAGAGCACATGTAGGTGACAGACAACGGGGCGTTTTGCTAGTGTTAGAGCACAAGAGCAACAACTTTTCCTAACTCCTCAAGCCGGCCTTGCTACCGCACCACTTGATGTATCGCCTGAATTCTTCCTTCGCAAGGAGATTACGTCGATATCGCTGCCGCTGGAATTGCAAGTGGTGCAAGACAAAGCATTGCTTTACCTGACACAGACCTCAGTAAAAGGAAGGTGGCATTCCAAAACTCATTGCGCACTATAATCCAGCTTGCACGTAAACAAATTTAGTTGGCCTAAATAAGCCGTAAGCCCTTAATTAATCTCGAATAAATAAATTATTTATATCCAGTTGTAGAATAATCTCTGTCTCATATGGATAGCATTTGGGAAAAAATACACGCTCTCAAAAGTACGCTAACTTCTTCGCTGATAACTCCGAGCATACACCAAAGCTCTTACGAAGGGGTGTTTCATTGATAAGGCAAGCTGCGCACTTACCCAAACATATAGGTGACAAAGACTGCCTTTATTGAATTACGTAAGGCGCATCGTACACGAAAGCAGCTTGTCGCTGATGAACTACTCTACGGTGAAGACTTGTTGACGCAATCATATTTCTTTAGTCTTGTTTGCATCACGACAATATCTTTAAACGTTTCATTTTTCTTGAAACCGCACACCAACCGATACGGTTCTGCCACAGTTCCTAAGTGTGTGCACACGAGGACAAACATTGCTAGGAGTGTATATTGCCATGGCAAAGTGGCGGCGATCTTAATTGCAAAACACGCTTTCAGTGCGACAGCTTAGTAGGCCTAAGCACAGTAAGTATAAACCACGCACACAGCTTCGTCCCCGTAATATCTTCAGTGACAGTTCCTGGGTGCAAACATATTACCACATCAGGAGCTGGTGCACCAGGTTATAATGTCTTCAGTTCCTTATGTCTCAGCTCCTGATGTGGCCAGCTGATGTCTCAACTTCTAATGGGGCGATGACCCGCCAAGCCAACCAGTGGGCAGAGATCCCGTCAGGCGACTTGCCGCTCCTTCCTTTGCACCGTCGTGATGGTGGCGAATTCAAATGCGCAACTGGCGTGGACGTTGACGACTGGCTGGCTTTGTATAATCACGTCAACAGTACTAAACCAGAGCAAATAGATTGAGAGTAAAATCAGTATTAGAGTATTAATGAAGTAAAGGTAAGGGCGAAAGAACCGTGCGTATATATAATGAAAATAATTTAATGAGTTCACTGAAAGAACAGAAGGTGTTGTTTTGAGCAGCAGATACCCTTGTGGCACCAAGTGGGACGAATGCCGATCATGTGCTTGTTTCTACTTGGGAGTGCCACTATCAGACACATAACTCAAGAATTACGGCTGCCTCCAATTTTTAAAACATGAACTCCTACTTGGGTGACATTGGACGACTCTAATCGAGACGCATGGTCAAGATATACACGATTTTATTTTCGACTCATGGGCGCCGCCATCTTGGACTGATAAGCGATAGTTTTGCAGGTTTTCTATGTCATAATATGAAATGATCATGGTCATGAAACGTTGAGTGTACCGGCCCAAGTGTTTTCGTGCGTCCGAGTTCACCGTAGCATTGTTTGTTTATTTGATACGGATACACAAGTGCAACGTTATCAGTCCAAGATGGCGGCGCTTGAGGGCGTCCGGAAAATCCATAACTTCTGCAAGCAGACATTTTTTACAAATAGTTTGCAACGATTCCTTCACACATAGTTCGCTTCGCGGCACATGATCGACGAAGGCATGCCTTTAGCCTACATGACAAACGAGGATACACACCAGAATGCGTTGCCGATGATGCCTTCACATTACTACCATGTAAGGACTCTGGCTCAGGAGAGGATATTGCCACGCGCTCTTCTGGCTTCACTTTTGCTGCATTCGGTTTACGCCCACAAAGACTGTCAGCAATGCTCAGCGCAAAACGCGTCTCAGTGTTCGAGAAGCTTCACGATTCTAGTAGAACTTTTGTTCAGATTGCACGCAAGACGCGAACACTCGAGCTTATTCCAGAGTTTGCGCGACGACCAGTGATAAGGCGGGAAAGTTTGATGCCTGATGTATAAAGGACGGCGCATTCCTACGATGATTAGTTTTATGGACGGCCAACGCTCTGTTCGCCGATTTCAGTGAACAGCATTCCTTGCATGCTATAGTTTGGGTTTGTATTTTCCGGCCACAAGTTCGGTCGAATAAAGAGTTTCATCTTGAACACACCGAGTGCCATGGTCAAAACATATCGGTCGTGAAACTTGGAACGAAAAGTGGTCGAAATCCTATTGCCCCAGACATCAACGCCCGCCGTACGATTGAAGAGCGACTAGGTCAGGAGGGGACAAATAATGAAAACCAAGAAAAGATATTTTTTTCGAATACTCATAATTTTATATATGCCAATGTAAACTAGAAATTTACTTTATGGTTTATCTAACACTTGGCTAAATGGTTGCTTGCCTCATTTTTTGGTCAAGCGCCATAAATGGGGGCGTATGCAGGCAGTCTGCTATCTGGGCTTGGGTTTACTTCGGTGCATTGCCGGGTCAACGATGCATCGTTGACTTTTGCGTGTTGGTTTCGTGCGTACCTTCCGTAGTTTATTTATTCGCTGATGTGCTGTTTACTGGCGTGACATTTCAGAGCCGTGTAGATGACATTTCAGAGCTGTGTAGACTGTGAAAATAGCCACTCCTGTGACTGCCGACCATAGGTCGGCAAAACATGTGGAGCTCACTCAGACTCATTCATGAAATATGTTTTGCCCTTGGGACTCATTCGGACTCAGATTCACCAAACATTTCCTCAACCGGACTCACTCGGACTCAGATTCACTAAAATTTTTCCCAGTCGGACTCACTCGCACTCAGACTCACGTAAATTTTTCGCAACCGGATTCACTCAGACTCAGACTCACAGCTCCATGTGAGTCTGAGTGAGTCTGACTGAGCCGACTCATGAGTCCATTAACGTACAATTGGCTTCTTCGAACTTGGTTTAAATGCTCTTTAACACCAATATCTCGAGTAATCAGTGCTGTACTTTTCATATCGTACCTTATCAGTGGTTGCAATCCAGTAAGGACTTTTTTTTAAAGATGCAACTCACGAAGGATTTTTATCAAAAATTCCCCGGAAAGAGTTTTTTCGGGGCCGGGGGGAGGGGGAAGTCACGGCACCCTCCTCCTCCTCCGTAACTCACACCTCTAATCAATAAATATTGAGGTGGCGTATGAATGCTGGTGCTTTGAAGTGTGCGTGAGTCGGCGTGAGTATAATCGTGAACATACTTAAGGCTGATAGTAAGACTAATAAGTTGTGTAAGTAGAACCATAGATCGGCAAAATAGTGTAGAGCTCACTCAGGCTCACTCAAAAAAATACATTTTGAGCTTAGGTATCACTCGGACTCAGACTCACCAAAATTTTCCTCGACCGGACTCACTCGGACTCAAACTCACCAAAATGCTGCTCACTCAAAAAATACATTTTGAGCTTAGGTATCACTCGGACTCAAACTCACCAAAATGCTGCTCACTCAAAAAAATACATTTTGAGCTTAGGTATCACTCGGACTCAGACTCACCAAAATTTTCCTCGACCGGACTCACTCGGACTCAAACTCACCAAAATGCTGCTCACTCAAAAAATACATTTTGAGCTTAGGTATCACTCGGACTCAGACTCACCAAAATTTTCCTCGACCGGACTCACTCGGACTCAAACTCACCAAAATGCTGCTCACTCAAAAAATACATTTTGAGCTTAGGTATCACTCGGACTCAGACTCACCAAAATTTTCCTCGACCGGACTCACTCGGACTCAAACTCACCAAAATGCTGCTCACTCAAAAAATACATTTTGAGCTTAGGGTATCACTCGGACTCAGACTCACCAAAATTTTCCTCGACCGGACTCACTCGGACTCAAACTCACCAAAATGCTGCTCACTCAAAAAATACATTTTGAGCTTAGGTATCACTCGGACTCAGACTCACCAAAATTTTCCTCGACCGGACTCACTCGGACTCAAACTCACCAAAATGCTGCTCACTCAAAAAATACATTTTGAGCTTAGGTATCACTCGGACTCAGACTCACCAAAATTTTCCTCGACCGGACTCACTCGGACTCAAACTCACCAAAATGCTGCTCACTCAAAAAATACATTTTGAGCTTAGGTATCACTCGGACTCAGACTCACCAAAATTTTCCTCGACCGGACTCACTCGGACTCAAACTCACCAAAATGCTGCTCACTCAAAAAATACATTTTGAGCTTAGGTATCACTCGGACTCAGACTCACCAAAATTTTCCTCGACCGGACTCACTCGGACTCAAACTCACCAAAATGCTAATCACCCCGACTCACTCAGACTCACGGCTCGATCTGAGTCTGAGCGAGTCTGAGTGAGTCGACTCATGAGTGGGTTTGCCGACCTGTGCTGCCGACTGCCTTCGCTGGCACACGGCTGGCGTGCCCTCGCCTTTCGTGACGGTGAATGCGACGCGCTAAGCAAAGAAACGATGTACTCTAAGGTTGCCAAAGTCATATCCTCAGGGCTGCTGTTACGCCGCAGTGGTTTTCCACGATAGGTCAACGTGAGTTTTCGAACTATTGTGCCATTGTGCTCGTGAACAGTCGTATCGCAATTTCTTCATCTAAAAATTTTTTGGTGTATATTGCAAGTACACTATTTGGTTAACAAAGCAACCTTACTTCCTCAATCTTTCTTTTTTGGTCTTCGTTTTCTCTCGCGCACGCAATTGGTGAGCCATAAAGGCGCAATAAAATCGCGTATTTATCAAAAGGCATGTAAAAGATCAGCAGTTAAGAACTATTTCAATTTCGCGCCTTGTAGGGTACATGCCCGACGTCACTACCGCTTCCGGTTGTGACGTCATATTTTATTTTTTTATTTTTTACTTGCTGTTAGTTATTCCCTCCGTACGTAGGTGGCGATGGTGGCAACGAGCCGCCAACTACTGGATACATGGGCTTCTATGGAAGTTACGCTACCAGTTTACATATACCTTGCCGACTGCCGCTTTCCTCAACGTCACGACCACGCGACAGTATTGTAGCTACATATAGTTAATATAAAGTCATAGTATCGCTGGAATGACGAAGTGACAATTGCTATAGCGAGAAATTGGTTTGTTATGTGTATTAAAACTAGCACCTGACACCGTTTGGATCCGGCGCAGCTCTACAATGCGCCCGCGTAAGAAAAG